>CAUYRH010123229.1:0-40085 GCA_963574655.1 Perodicticus potto
TTGACCATCTCATTAGCCAAAAGCAGGCCCATAGTTCCCATTGAAATACTGATAAGTTTGTTGATTTAACTTTATTTGTTCTTCATTTTAAATATTGTATTTGTTCCCGTTTTGTTTTTTTACTTCAAAATAAGATATGTGCAGTGTGCATAGGAATTTGTTCGTAGTTTTTTTTTTTTAAACTATAGTCTGACCTGCCAATGGTCTGAGGGACAGTGAACTGGCCCCCTGTTTATAAAGTTTGAGGACCCCTGGCTTAAGCTCACAAGTTTGAGAACAGCCTGAGCAAGCGTGAGACCCTATCTCTACTAAAAATAGAAAAATTGAGGCAAGAGGATCACTTGACACTTATTTCTCACACTGTGAGATCTGCCACCTATGTCTCAAACAAAAAAAAAAAAGAAAAAAAGAAAAGACCTATAGAACAAAAGAAGATTCTAGAAACAAATCTGGGTATACCTAAGAATTTTGCAATTATATGTCAATGTTTCAAATCAGGGAAGAAGGAAGTAAAAGATAGTATGACAGTTTGTTAGCATCTTGGAACAAAATTAAATTGGGTCTCTGTCTTCATTCCTCTTTTTTTTTTTTTTTTTTTTGATTTGGTTTCACTTTGTTGCCCTTGGTAGAGTGCTATGGTATCATTGCTTACAGCAACATCAGACTCTTGGGCTCAACTGATCCTCTTGCCTCAGCCTCCCGAGTAACTGCGACTACAGGTGACTGCCACAACACCTGGCTAGTTTTAAAGATGGGGTTTTCACTCTGGGTCGGGCTGGTCTCCCACTCTAAATTTAAGAGATCTGCCTGCCTCAGCCTCCCAGAGTGCTGGGATTACAGCTGTGAGCCATGGCACCCTGCCTTCTATCTTCATTCTTATGCAAAAATTCAGTCCAGATGAAATGAAGATTTAAATATTAGTATACATGAAATCATAAAACAAATCAAGAGAGAGGCTGGGCACAGTGACTCACACCTGTAATCCCAGCACTCTGAGAGGCCAAGGCAGGTAGATCGCTCTAGCTCAGGAGTTTGAAAACAGCCTGAGCTATAGTGAGACCCCCGTATCTAAAAATAGCTGCATGTTGTGGCAAGCTCTTGTAATCTCAGCTACTTAGGAGGCAAAAGAATCACTTGAATCTAAGAGTTTGAGGTTGCTGTAAGCTGTTACACCTGTACACTCTACTGAGGGGCAAAAAAGTGAGACTCTTGTCTCAAAAAAAAAAAAAAAAAAATGAAGAGGAGTAGAGAGGCTTCCTAAACAAGACATAAAATCTGAGCCCAACAGTGGCTCACACACCTATAATCCCAGCGCTTGGGAGGCTGAGGCGGGTGGATCACCTGATTTCGAGACCAGCCTGAGCTAAAGCAAGACCCCATCTCTAAAAATAGCCAGATGTTGGGCAGCACCTGTGGCTCAAGGAGTAGGGCACTGGCCCTATGTACCAGAGGTGGCAGGTTCAAACCCAGCCCCAGCCAAAAACTGCAAAAAAAAAAAAAAATAGCCAGATGTTGTGGCGGGTGCCTGAGGCAAGAGAATTGCTTGAGCCCAAGAGTCTGAGGTTGCTGTGAGCTATGTATGATTCCACGGCACTCTACCAGGGGCAACAAAGTGAGAGAAGAAAATCTTAAAAAAAAAAAAAAACATAAGAATCTAGGAAATTAGTAAATTTGGCTATGTGAAAATGGAAATAAGTCCGTCTAGTAATCAAAAAGAGAGTCAAAAGACAGACTAAGCAAAGTGTTTCCAGAACATTTGACAAAGGGCAAATAATCAATTTTAAAAATCAATTAAAAAAAACAAAGTGTAAGCTGGTAGAAAAATAGGCAAATGGCATGAGTTGGTAGTTTACAAAAAAAAAAAGAAAAAGAAATATAAATACATAAGAAAATTAATTGTTCTTATCCTTATTTGAGAAATTTAAATTAAATGAATTAAATAAATATAAGTTTAAATATAAATTTTTACCAAATGGATTGATAAACTTTCAAAAGATCTGTAATATTTCATTTGAGCCAGGGGAGATAGCTCATGCCTGTAATCCTAGAAGTCTGGGAGGCTAAGGTGGGTGGCTTGTTTGAGCTCAAGAGTTCCAGGCCAGCCTGAGCAAGAGTGAGACCCTTCTCTATTCAAAGTGGAAAAATTAGCCACACGTGATGGGCACCTGTAGTCTCAGCTACTAGAGGAGGTTAGGCATGAGGATCACTTGAGTCTAGAAATTTGAGGTTGCTGTGAGATATGATGCCATAGCACTCAATCCCAGGGTGACAGAATGAGACTCTCCAAAAAAAAAAAAAAATATATATATATATATAATATTTCATTTGGCTAGGAGAAAGAAAACAGTAATACTCATACAACTGTTAGCAGGAGTAAAAGTTGTCATAACCTTTAAGGGTAAGTCAGTAATATGTCACAATCTGGTACATGCTTACCCTTTGAGCCAGCTATAATTTGCCCTATAGGCACACTTGCAGAAATGCCCAAGATACGCTGTGTGTGCAAGGGAAGTTCACTACAGCATTGTTTAGAAGAGTGGAAATGGAAAGCAAAGTAATAGTAAGTCACTAGGGCCTTACTAAATATATTACGATCCTTCACAATGGAATACCACACAGCTCTTTGTAAGGATGAGGTGAATAGTATATATTTACCAACATGAAAAAATATCCTCAACGGCAAATAAGAACCATGCTTCAAAACAACAGTAAAATCCACTTATATGGGAAAAGCACAGATGTACCTGTGATTAGATAGATGTATAAAAGCATAGAAAATGCTTAGAAGGCTACATACTACATGTCAAACTGACTTTCTCTATGGGGAATAGGAATGTTACAGGAAGTTGACTATTCTATTTTATATACTTTTTTATTTCCTTTTTCTTTTTTGTTTTCCTTTCTTTTCTTTTTTTTTTTTTTTTCTGTAGAGACAGATTCTCACTCTATTGCCCTCGGTAGAGTGCCGTGGCGTCATACAGCTCACAACAACCTCCAACTCCTTAGGCTTAGGCGATTCTCTTGCCTCAGCCTCCCGAGTAGCTGGGACTACAGGCGCCCGCCACAACACCCGGCTATTATTTCCTTTTTCTAAGCAACCCTGTACTTTGTATTTTTCAAAAAAGTAATGACTATATTATGAAGAAATATACTATGTTAATTTTAAATTCCTATACTTCAAACATGCCCCTATATTTAAGGAAAAAACCAAATTCCACCTTTTATTTTTTTCATTATTTTATGTCTCAACTTCAACCAGTCAACACAAATAACTTGGAGATTTTTCTGTAGCCCAATAACCTCTTCAGTGTTTGGTAATTCATCTGACCATGGTCATGGTTCAAACCACAATAAAGCGCCTGTTTAGGATTTTCTAGTGAGATTCTGCTGCGAGAACAGCCCATAGGTTGGTGATCTTTAATTATCTATGGATCCTAGAATTAATAATTTAGTAATTGGGTTGGCGGTTATAATACATATATTATATGTAAAATATAATGCTATATTTTTGCTATTAAAAATACCCCGTACTTTTTTTTTAAACCACAAATACACGGTGAATTGGGAACACCAAATATTAGTTTTGTTTAATTTTATCTCTGGCATCATCCTTTCCAATGACTTACTTCATTTGTTCAGTGCCGTAAACCAGCAGATTCAGCTGACTATTGGATTCTGCTTCTAGACAGGGAACAGGACTCAAATGACTATATGGGAGAAAATATCTGAAGTAACACTGACCCTTCTAATTAGAAACTTTGGGGTCTTGGCTTTCCTGTGCAAGTAACCATTCCTTTTCCTTTTTGGTCGTCCTGTGTGTGTGTCTGCACCGGCAACCAGAGGCAGCAGTTGGGAACAGCTGTAGAGATGGAAATTGCCCAGATGCTGGAGGAGAATTCAAGAATCCTCAAGTTTGGCTATCAGTTTACCAAGCAAGGACCACGAACAAGGGTGGCAGCTGCCATCACAAAGAATAATGACCTGGGTAATGCAGCCATAATCTGTGCTGTTTACGAGACAAGCTTTCTCTTCTCCGTTTCAGATGCAACATCTCACTGATAGGGCTTTTCTAGTCCATTGGCCTTTGGTGTCACTAAGTCCTTCATGAAAGGCATATTGTCATATGCTTAAGGTTGTACTCATGGTTCTCACAGTGTTTAAGTTTTACCATAACATTTTCACAAAAAGAACTGTTCTTTTTCCAAGATAGCCTTTGACCTTTTTGCTTGATTTCATTTGGGTATTTGCTTTTCCTTTACTTATTTCTTACATGTAATCACAATCTGTTATCTGCACCAGAAAATGGTCCTAGAAATTCTGAGTTTACTTATGTTTCACTTCTGACTGCTTTGATAGTTAGATTTAGATATGGGTGTGTCTGATACTTGGATACCTTACCTGTGAAATAGACTAGTAGAGCTACATTGTGACAGTTAAACTTAGAAGTAGCTTTTTCCTTTATTGGAAAAAGCTTGTTCATTTTCCTGTTGCATGTTTTGCAGAGGATCCCTGGCATTTCTTTGGTTAGGATGAGGTGAGGCACATCCTAGTCAATCATAGCTCAGAAGGATGGAACAGACTGGGAAAGCTTGTTCTGGGGAAACTGCAGACACCTGGAGCAGCATAGCCAAAGGACATTGAGGACCTGACAGGCCATCTGGCCAGCAGTTAGCCAAAAGCAGGTTTCAGCTCCAGTTTGAGGTTCAGGGACATAATGCGAGACCTTGGACAGGGGAACTGAGCAAGGTGTTCCACTAAGTACAGTGCTGGCCAGGAAGATGATTCAGATAGAGAACAAGGTGGAAGCTAAGGGTTAGAACCAGAAGGAGCAAGTAAGGGTGAATGTCCAGTTTCCTGCCTGGACATGCTTAGCCAAGACCCTGAGGCCCAGCTGAGGTGCAGTGTTGACATCAAGAAGGTGGCGTGGCATATGCGTCACTTACCTGTGGGGTGCACAGGGTGAGGCCAAGAGGCAAACCAGCAAATAGGGCTTGGGGGCAGGGTGGAAGCAGCTGACAGAACGTGCATAGGAAAAGCACACTGGGCCTGTGTCTGAACAACATAGAGACCAAAGAAAAACAGGACAAACTAGAGGTTTGAAGGAAATGGAGAGGCAATCCTGCACCTAAGAAGTAGCAACTATGGGCAACAGCTTTTGTCTAATTTCCCACAGGAGCAGGCTGGGCTTTTTAAATTGGAGCGTTGAGCCAAGACCACAACCAGGGCACCTTTTTGCCAAGTCTAGGAAGCTTTAAGTAGCTCTCTTTCTAGTGACCAAAAGAGCCTGCAGTTAGGAAGTGAAGAGGGTTGCAGAAACCCGGAAAAAAGGAGTCTGGGTAATTTCTTTGATCCTATGTACCAGTTTAAGGGAAACTTAATTTCTGAGTTTGCTTGCTGTTTGAAACACACCTTCTGTGAACATTGACACTTCAGAGTTTTTGTTTAGAAGAGGTTTAGAAAGTTTGAGCGTCTGGGCCAGGTGTGATGGCTCATGCCTATAATCCTGGCACTCTGGGAGGCTGAGCTCTGGAGTTAAAAGACCAGCCTGAGCAAGAGTGAGACCCTGTCTCTACTAAAAATAGAAAAATTAGCTGGGTATTGTGGTAGGCACCTGTCACGAGGCAGGAAGATTGCTTGAACCCAAGAGTTTGAGGTACTGTGAGCTGTGATGATGCCATTGGCACTCTAGCCTGGGCAACAGAGTGAGACTCGGTCTCAAAAATAATAATAAATAAGTTTATAACATTTTAAAAAGTAACAAAAAATTGAAAAAAATGAAAGAAACTTTGAGGCTCTGTTTTCCTCCTGGTTTTCAACTCATAATCAGAAACATAGATTATGATTCAGTTGACCTAAGGAATTAGTTAAAGCCAGCTAGGGACTGCGTTGCACAGAAGCTGTGAAGATGATGAGCTGTAGTTAAATGACCATGAAATATTGAGGAGTGTGTTGTTTCATGGTTCTATTTTGGGCTTTGTTTTTAGGAAAGTTCTAACAGGCAAGCACCCAACTATTAGACATATCTTTATTTAAATTGTAAACTCCCTCAGACACTGGATTATATTATCATTTCCATTTATCGTCCTAGTAAATTGAGTGTTGAAATTCAAGCTCACCACTCAGCACCCATAGCACAGTGGTTAATAGCACCGGCCACATACACCAAGGCTGGCAGGTTCGAACCCGGCCTGGGCCAGCTAAACAACAATGACAAATGCAACAAAAAACAGCCGGGAGTTGTGGTGGGCGCCTGTAGTCCCAGCTACTTGGGAGACTGAGGCAAGAGAATCGCTTCGGCCCAAGAGTTTGGGGTTGCTGTGAGCTGTGACGCCACAGCACTCTCCTGAGGGTGACATAGTAAGACTCTGTCTCAAAAAAAAAAAAGAAGGAAATTCGAGCTCATCAGGTCCTTGAGTGTGTGCAATTGCTATTTTGTATGATTATTATCATTTATTTGGAATTTAAGGAATAGTCCTTCAGTTTATCTTTTTAAACCTTCCTTTCTTTCTTACCTAGTTCGCAAGAAGAGAGTTGAAGGAGACCGAAGGTAAACTTCGCGAAGAAGAGGTGAAGTATCACCACGTTGCGGCCATTTAAAAACAAGCAAACAAAAACTTTCCTTCTTCCTCGTGGGGACCATATTATCAAAGGTTGTTCATTTCCGTTCACCACACAACTAATAATTTGTTATTCTTTTTTAGCACTACTTATTTATCTTGGATTTTTTAATATATATAATTGTTTTATTTGCTCGTGGGCACCTCTGGCAACTTGACCCATGGACTGATGAAGATCTTAGAGAGTGACAACAGTTGGAAATGATTTTAACCACTTTCATAATGGGCTTTCTTACATAAACTTTTTTTTAATTACTGAAAGGTATTTAGTATATAATATGTGTTTGTAATTGTGATTGTGATAGAGGCCTATCTCTGTTTACATGCATAGCTTCGAGTTAGGCTAAATATATCAGAAGTGTTCTGCTGACCACTTTATATTGCCAATCTTTCACTGGATGAGAAAATGTGACCAACTTAGCACAAATTCTCTCTTAATTCCAGAAAAAAATATCACTAAATGCACATACTCCCCTAATTAAAGATCAGTGATATAATCTTTATAAAACAAGACAGCATTCTGACACTTTAACACAGCCTTAGCAAATAAACATAAAACATTTATTAACTCCCAATATAGCTTCAATCCAGACTTGCAGGTAACAAAATGAATTAGCACACCTACCTTTATTGACTATTCAACATAGATTGAATCAATCCAACACGATTCTAATGAATAAGTACTTAAGCAGTTTTAAAGTTTTTCTGATGTGATAGAGTATTTTTAAATTTTTAATAAGTGTACATTCCTAATAAAACAATAACAATTGCAGGTCAGCAAGGTTATCTGATACAAATTATTGTGTTAAAATTGGCAAATTTTAAAAGCATTCATTTCTTCTATTCAGGATCCCAGGATGAAATATGAACATTCGGTTTAATTATACACATTTTTGTCTGCATGGCATGATCCATCCAGATATTTGCAAACATCAGGAAAAAAAGTGAATTATCACTTATTCAGCTGTGTTTCGTCTCCAAGACAAAGCCTGTGAAGGTGCATCTGAGATGACTCCTTGTAGTGTGCACTAATCTTTTAGTATAGCACTGTAACACTGCATTGCTAAACTAAGGAAACAGTTAACTATAGCCTTTGGCTCCTGGTGGCACTCTGACTCTGCCTAAGGGACCCCTCCCCCTCTTCCTTCCTTCTTTCCTCCCTTCCTTCCAATAAGTTCTCTTTCATCTTCTTTTCTCTGTATCTGAGCCTTATAATGATGGCATCCCTTGTGTTGGTGACTACTGAAGCTAACGAGATTGCTGACCCAGGCAGAAGAAGGTAGGCCTGATCCAGAATTTTAGTTACTGAGTATTCTCGAGTTGCTTGGTTGCAATAAAACAAATGAATGAGAAAATAATTAATATATTATTCCATCTTGCTTGTAAAGCATACGGAACCTGTTTAGGATAGCCTTTATAAAATTATGCCCCATCACAATGGATAGTAAGGGATTAATTTTGCCCATGATCATGAAGTAGTTACCACTTAAATACTTTGGGCAAATGTGAAGAGGAAGCCCTAGGCTAATTTGATGATTGCCAGGCTCCCCAAAATGTATACCAGACATACATTTGTATTATAAGTGTCTCGAAAGTCCTTTGAAACATCTCATTTTCTTGGGAATTTTTTTATACTTTTGAGGGCACAATAAGCAGAACCTTCAGACACTGCTGGAACTCTAACCTTAAGTTTACTACTATATCCCCCTATCTATCTAAAAAGCATAGTCAATATTATTTGCTCCTTTTCCATCTGATTTTTCCTTTCCTCTCACCCATTTATGTCTGGGGTGTTGGATCTGATTTGTATAGGCTTGCCAATTATTAGATTTTCAAGAATTTTTGCAAACTGTGTGCTCGACACAACCGTTATTAAAAATTAAAATGAAACTAGGTGTGGTGATGTGCACCTGTAATCTCGGTTATTCAGGAGGCTGAGGCAGTAGAATCACTTGAGCTGAGGAGTTAAAAGACCAGCCTGGGCAGCACAGGGAGACACTATGTTTTAAAAAAATGTTTTAGATGATATGTACTTAATAATATTAAAGACAAAAGTAATAAATGCTGTATTAAAAAATACTATCTCTTTTTCTTCCTTTTCTTTTCTTTCTTTTTTTTTTTTTAGAGACAGAGTCTCACTCTATTGCCTGAGCTAGAGTGCCTCAGCCTCCTGAGGAACAAGAGACTACAGGCGCCCACCCCATCTGGCTAATTTTTCTATTCTTAGTAGAGACAGGGTCTCGCTTTTGCTCAGGCTACTCTTAAACTCCTGAGCTCAAGTGGCCCTCCCACTGTGGCCTCCTAGAGGGCTGAGGTTATAGGCATGAGCCACCATGCCCAGCCAATATTTTACCATCTTTAATGCTCTTGAGATTATTTACGTCCCTTGTGTCTGTATGGTGGAAACAGTACCTCATAGTATGCTATGTCGCATCTCTTTCCAGCTCCAGGTTCACTAATTTCTTATTAGTAGCTTGAAACTGGCCATAGTGGGAGTACGTACACCACAGAAATAAGCAATGTTTTAGAAATTGGGGCTTTTTTCTCCCTCTAGATTGCTGGCTGATGAACATTCATCAGCACACCACTGAGTGAAACTGTATTAATAAAATCCCTTTTTTGGTACACATATGTTTTGGCTATCATGCTGCCAAAGAACATTTCTCTCCCCTTTGGATTTGTTGCAAACTTATTTAAATGCTGAGTCCTTGACCTGCCTCTATGTTAACACTTTTTTCTTCCCTTGACACCTAAGAACTCTTAGAGAGTGTTCCCTGTCTCTCCAAAATTCTGTAGACTGGGGGTTAAAACAGTCTACCATGGCAGAAAGCAAGAAGAAAAATCAGAAACCAGTAATAGCTGTTTATTCTGTATAAGCAGTTGTTAACAGTATTAAAGAAAGATAGTGGGACCTTATTGAAAAGATAGCCCTGTTTTTAGCTTGTAAAATAGTTGAATCACGTGTGATAGTCTATGAAATCAAATGTTTATTACTAATCAGTTTTTATTAGTATCTGTGTTTTTAAGGTAGCTTGAAAGATGACATTTCTGTGAGTATTCACATATTGAAGATAAGTATTGGGAGATAAACATACACTTTGGGAAGCCTAGCAATTATTGAATTGCCTTGGGCTTCATCTCCACATCTGCCCCAAGTTTAGGTGGCAACTCCTTCATAATCATGAGCAGCACAATTAACCCCTTAATTATCCATTGTGATGGGGCATAATGTATATAAAATATTTGTACATGTATATAATTTGCCAGATATTATATTGAGATGTTTGGCAATATCTGGACAATTGATTGAAGGGAGATAACCTCCCTTCAGGGCCACTTTCTCACTCTGCTTCCCCTTTTAGAGTTGTTCAGGGCCACATGAACTGCACAGTCACTCACCTGGACTTGCAAACTCATATCACTAACACCTCTCACAGCATATGTGGAAGATGACTTTTAGGAGGTGAATTTTAGAAGTCTAGAAATCATATGATTAGTCCAGCCCTCCATCTCTCCCTCATGTGTAATGGAAGCTCTTTCATCATCAGTGTGATTAAATCCTTAGTTACTTTCACCTTTGAAGGGTATAATGTAAATAAGCGTGTGTGTGTGTGTGTGTGTGTGTGTGTGTGTGTTGTCAGATATCGAATTAGGTATTTGGCTACATCTGGACAACGGATTGAAGGGAGATGCTCTCTCCCCAGCCCCATTTCCCTTGCCCTTTTTAGAGTTGCTGCAGGCCCAGGTTAAATATGAAATTACTCCCTGGAGTTTGCAGTTTATGTAACCAACCACATTTCATAGCTGTGTGGAGGATGATTCTGAGGAAATTTATATTAGAAGCCTAGAGATCATTTAATTGTCCCAGCACCAAATCTGGTCATCTGCCTAAAGTGTATAACATTTCCTCCTCATCAACATGATTAAGGCCCTTCCTAACATCTTTTTTTTTTTTTGGTAGAGACAGAGTCTCACTTTTTCACCCTCGGTGGAGTGCTGTGCCATCGCACAGCTCACAGCAACCTCCAACTCCTGGGCTTAGGTGATTCTCTTGCCTCAGCCTCCCAAGTATCTGGGACTACAGGCGCCCACCACAACGCCCGGCTATTTTTCTGTTTTGCAGTTCAGCCGAGGCCGGGTTTGAACCCTCCACCTTCATTATATGGGGCCGGTGCCCTACTCGATGAGCCACAGGCACCGCCTGCTTCCTTCCATCTTGATGGTGCACATTGTATGTAAATATTTTGTGCATAAAGATCACTAAATACCATAGTGAGGTCTTTGCGAACATCTGGACGATTGACTGAAGGGAGGCATTCTCTCCCAGCCCTGCCTGCCTTGCCCTCGTCTGAGTTGCGGCGGGCCCTGATTAGACAGGGAATTGCTAACCTGGAGGTGCGCACAGCTCATCTTACAATAAAAGCCCATCTCCATTTAAACACTGAGATATCATCCCAGTGCCTATACTCCTCTAACCATTTTCCCTAAGGGAAGACTGGCACACCATCCCAAAAGAACAGCTGCTTCTCTTCCAATAGCAACATGACCCCTGACAGGGCACCAGCTGTAGAAGAACCAGTGTCTTCTGAATAACTGCCAAGGGAACATTTCAGATACTCAAACTGCAAACGTTTAAAACTAGTGTTAAGCATCAGCATGCTTTAAATCTAAGATAGCCCTTTGGAATTTACAAAGGCATTTGTAGATATTTCCTTTTTCATGGATAGGATGTACGTTTGCCCTCTCCTTGGCCACTGTGAAGGAAGTTTAAGAATTCCAGATGTGGAATATCAATGTGTATGTGTTTCTGGGTTTGGAGAGGAGATTTGAGTGTCTTTTTGCAAAGAAGATCCAATCTTTAGTTCAGATATGTATAGTATCAGCAAAAATGGACAGGAAGTGGGAAGTTGAGAACCCTGGGTTCAGTGGTATGTTACCTATACTAGGTAGGACTGTTTCTGGACTCAGGTTTTAAGTCATGATCCCAAAGCTTCCTTCCCCTCTTCCACTAACCATGCCTTGATAGCTGTTTTCATTTTAATGAGCAGAGAGCTAAGATGAAATGTCCTAGCTCTGCCTTCCACTAGCAATTTCCCTTTGCCTTCCTTTATTGTTCCTCATTTACAATATCCCTTCTATTCCCTCCATCCCCAAAGATAAAGAATTGAGACCCCCCCCTACAAAGGGTAGGTGAGGGAGTGCTCAGAAGCATGAAGCTGAGCCTCCTGCATGAAAATCACACAACCGGGCCTCCTGAAACACTGGCCAAAGAAAAGTGCCTGGGAACTAAAGGACGTATATTCACTGCTTTCTTCCTCTCCGATTCTAGATCAGATTGAGTTTTACTTTGTGATTCAGGAGTTTAGTAAAGTGGAGGGCCTGACTGAGGTAGGGAAGGAGGATGGAAATTAAAGGCTTAAATTTGTTTAGTAGCAGAACTGAGCTCTGATCAGCTTACCTCCTTCCTACTGGCCGGTAACAGCAATGATTGAATAATCACTACATGGAGGAGTTGCAAGTTTGTAACCTGAGTCTGGATACTGGTCATGAATAGAATAGCATGTGTACCAGAGTACCAGAGATTATGAGAGTTGGGATGAGTTGTTGACTTGGGGGAGGATGAAGGACAAGCTGAAGACCTAGAAATAGAAAAGAGTAAGTAACTAACTAGACTTTTCTCTGGTATCTTCCATGGTAGTTATTCTGAGCACATTGGCTTAGCCAGCAGGTATGGTGAAATGGCACCATACCTACAGATTTGGAGACTGAATCCTAATCCCATTACCAACACTTAGCAGGTATATGATCACGGGCAATTCATTCTATTGCCTATCAATTATAGACTATATAGGGGGAAGAGCACTGGATTTGGAGTCAAGAGACTTGGACACTTGGCTCCGTACTTTCTTAGCAGGGTAACTTTGGGTGAGCCACTTGGTCTCATAAGCCTAAGGTTCTGCAGCTATAAAGGAGGAGTATCTTCACTAACTACCTCACAGAGTTGTGGTGAGACTATAATCAGATAATTGAATGAAAATACTATCTAAAGTGGAAAGTGCTATCAAAAATGAAAGATCATTTTTATTAACAATTGACTGTTCTCACTGCCTCTTGAATCTCTTTTATTCTGATCAACAATTACATCTTCTACATCTTCTGGAGTAAGGAGAATGGAAACATGGGTATGATGTGGAGGACTAGAATTTTTCACTATCCACATAGAGGTGGAAGAGGTGGTTGACGGGGGCAGTGGGTGTTATTATGAAGATACCGGTGATGTATGTGGTGGGGTATTTTCTTGGGTCACTGTGTTGGTGCCTTGGGAAATGGTTAGAACCTTGCAGAAGGCCTAAGGCTGGACACACAGAGGAAGCAAACACTAACTAAGAAATGAAGGGAGAGTAAGGCACCACTGCCCTCCTGTCACTGCTGGGAGTGGGGGAGCTAAGACTTCAGGCATAATTGAAGGCCTAGCAAAGAAAATTACCCCTATGGTTCCAAGAATTTTCATGCCTAGCAGCTGTGTAACAGGCACTAACCCTGATGGTGAAGGGGAGAAAGTACCACCTATTGTGAGATCAGTTCTCCAGGGCAGCAGCTGCCTTGTTATCACCAGCAAACTCGGCCCTGGGCAGTATTATGTCTGCTGTGAAAGGTACTGAAGCACGGCCCACAGGACTTCCATAAGCACTAGGTTTCATAAATCTTTGTATTTTCAGTACCACCTAGTAAGGTGCTTTGTACATAGTAGGTGCTTAATAATTGTTATCCTCTAGCTCCATAAGAGTTGTATTTGCCACTATGTAATATTTTGGGGAAACAATACTGATTTGGATGCCAGCTACCTGTGACTTTGGGCAACACTCCTCATCTATCTTTGTCTTCATTTTGTGAAGTGGTGGCTTAGACGCTCCCTGACGTCCCTTCCAGGTTCCAAGCTTTATGACCCCATGATTCTGAGTCATTTCCATTGCCTCCGAACATGATGAGTGACACCGCCCCTGCAGCTCCCTTTCTCTCCAGAAGGCTCTGTTCAGAGAAAGAGATCTGAATAGTCCACAGACGGTTACTTGTTCTTCAGCAGTTTTTACTGTCTTCAGAATAGTTGTGGATGAGTGGCCTTTTCTGAGAGGCTATTTTAAAATATATAATATTTTTCTCCCCAGAATCAGTAGGGAAAGAGAAGAGGGAATACAAGAAAGGAAACTGAGCACAGCGGGTAGGGTCCTTTCCATAGGCTTTTCTTTAAGATTTCGGTCTGCTTGTTTCTGAGCACTGTTGACTGGGTAACAGAGAGAAGCCACTCAGAAGTGCACTGTGCAGATGAGAGAAGCTGGCCCAGGACTGGAAACTTGCCGTGGATGATCTAAATGTGGGTAGACAGGAATTGACCATATGGTGCAATGAGGTGGATAGAAATAAAACTAAATTTTATTTTAGGAGCAAATGTTGCCAGTGACAATCTTTTCGTTAAGAAAGAAGTTATCCTGACCCAAAATTCTCATCTTTGCCACTTTGGTTTTTGAAAAATAAAACCTTATACACATGAAATAATTATGTTTTAATTACCTTAATCTGGGCTTAAACCAGGGCTAAGTTTGCTTTATCTTAATTCTGTTTCATCCGTTGAAGGAAAATGATTGTTCATTGCATTTAAAAATGTAAAATACTTGCATGCCACTAATCTGTAATGTTTTACCAATTCAGATGCCTGTAATGTGTGATCTTATGTGTACCTGAATTGTTTTGTATAGAACAAAGGAAATAATACTTTATAAACTGTTTAAGGTTTTATTGGTAACATTTACTTGGCTAAATGCACATAGTTATAGAAAAAAAATGCACAGTTTCATTTTTCATTTGAAACTTTTTAATCAAAAGTAGACTAATATTCATTAGAGAATTAAAGACTAATTTGCCTTTTAAATGTGAAGTTGAACATTGTATAGAAAGTAAAATGTGTGGTAAAACAAAATGTATGGAATACTTTTACCCTAATAATTATCAAAGCCCCCAGTTGGCCCAAACAGGTGCAATTTTTGACCCTTCGGAATCAGCCAGCCAGACCTAATGCTAAGGTAAATGTCAACTGTTTTAATTCATTAAGATCTTTCTGCTTTCAAGGATATGATGTATCCATTTGTGTCTGGAATGATATTTCCAAATGAAAATGTAAAGAATATGGAAATTAATAAACTTTCCTTTCAAAATAAAAGCAAACACTGTTTTTAATCTGGCAAAATTATAGACGTGTCTCTTTAAAATAATGCTTGGTACTAGGCCCTTATTAGATGAGCACATTTGCAGATGGAACAATAGAGTACCTTGATTGCAAAGAAAATGAAAAGAAGTAGACAGCCACAGTCAGTCACAAGAGGGAAAAATGAGAACGTGTTGTCAAAAGAAAAATGCACACATTTGGCTAAATAGTTAAAATTTGTTAGAATAAATGGCAGCAGGAGTACAGGTAACCCAACCGAGTTCACCATTTTACCTTGTTTTTTTTTACATTAACTTTGGATTTACATTGTTAAATACATCTTTTTGTAGCTATTCTAGGAATGTGTAATACTACACACTAAAAGTGATAAAGTTACATTGTAAAGGTTTGACCTTGGAAAACAGGAAAAACTGTCTTCTGAACTTCCTACTGAACTCTGCCCCAACTCTCCCTCCTTAGATGTCCTAGTTTAGGCAGATGGTGAGGTCCAACTAAGAACCATAAAGGGCGTATGTCTAATTTCTATATTTGCTGTTTCACATCTTCTCTTGGACAAGGAAGTATGATAATTATTTTGATTACAGAATTCTCCCCTTCAGTCTATTGGGTTGTAATGAATAGAGGTTACAGGTGTGCACCCTCAGGTCAAACTTGCCTGGTTCAAATCTCACTTCCATTAGTTGTTTAAATTTATGCAAATTCCCAAGCCCCAATTTCTTCATCTGTAAAACAAGTAATAGTACCACCTCACAGTAGTACTATTGTGAAACTTAATGTGTAAAACAATTTAGAACAGTTTAGACATAAGGCACTTAGGTATGACTGTCCTAAATTCTAACCTAAATAAATATGCACGGATATTAATACCAGCAAAGTTCTCCATTTTATGCTGGCAATGTCAAGAATTTAAATGGGTCCTAGCAGTGGCTCACACCTGTAATCCTAGCACTCTGAGAGGCCAAGGTGGATGGACTGTTTACCTCAGGAGCTCAAGACCAGCCTGAGCAAGAGTGAGACCCCATCTCTACAAAAAATAGAAAAACTAGCAGGGTGGCGAGTTGTGGTGGGCACCTGTATACCAGTTACTCAGAATGCTGAGGCAGGAAGATCTCTTGAGCCCAAGAGTTTGAGATTGCTGTGAGTTACAACACCACAGCACTCTACCCATGGTGACAGAGTGAGACTCTGTCTCAAAAAATAAAAAATACAATAAAATAAAGAATTTAAATGGGATCGAATGAATCTATTTAATTTTCACTGTCCATTCTGTTCTGACACAGACAGGTCCTCTCTCATCACTCCAAGACTTGAATGCAAACAAGATAAAGCTGACTTAGAAGTTATGCCTGGCCAACCTTCTCATTACCCTAATGTTTTCACTGGTTTTGTTCGTTCTGCCTACTGAGTCCTCTCTTTTGGACTTGGCAGTTTGGCTTCTGGAGCAACTCCTTGACTTTTAGGTCTGTTTTACGTTAGGCTTGACCCTTTAATGGACAGCTTTCTCTAGGCTTGATAATTCAGCCTTTTTCTATGGCTGTAAGAAGTGGTACCCTATACCCCTTCTGCCCTGGCTACCAACACACGGCCCACTCCACCAATCAGGGAACATGTTCAGACGCCCACAGCCCCTGGGAAGTGTCCCACAGATCCCAGGAGCTCAGTAGGAACTAGATGTACGTGTGCTTGCATACGGTCGGGCTGTGCTTCAGGTGCAGCCAACCTGAGATGGCAGATGGTGTAGGAAAATCAGGCAGGTGTGTGATTCAAAAGGTGTAGTGGTGGGGAGGGGATTCTGTAAATTGTAGACCATTGGACTTACTGATCCTGAGCAAAATATTAGAAAAGTATATTGGCCACTTTAGGAGTTTGTAAGGGACATGAAGCAGCAATCTTTAAAAAACCAGCACAGAATCACTCAGAAAAGGATAGAAAATCTTTTTTTTTTTTTTGAGACAAAGTCTCACTTTGTCACCCTCGGCAGAATGCCGTGGCATCATAGCTCACAGCAACCTCATTGAGGAAATCTTAAGAGTATGGTCAAAAGTCAAGGTAGGTAGATTGCCTGAGCTCACAGATTCAAGACCAACCTGAGCCAGATTGAGACCCCCGCCTCTAAGAATAGCTAAGCATTGTGGTGGGCGCCTGTAATCCCAGTTACTTGGGAGGCTGAGGCAAGAGAATTGCTTGAGCCCAGGAGTCTGAGGTTGCTGTGAGCTATGTGTCATGGCACTTTACTGGGGGCGACAAAGTGAAACTGTCTAAAAAAAAAAAAAAAAAAGTCAAAACAACACACTTTATTTGGAGTTCTACAAGATATTTAACAAAGTCTCATGACGTTTTTGAAAAATATGGACTGCATAACAGTGCAGGTAACTAGTCAAACAGTATTTTTTTCACCCTTGATTATGACTAATAATTTCAACCAGATGTGCTTAACAACCACAGAGATCTTTCCTTGACATGTCTTGATTAGCAGTTTATCAGTTATTTGTATGTAATACTAACAGAATACTGATAGAGTCATTACTTGTTAATCACTGGGTGGGACAAGCAGTTCTTAGGTTCAAAAATATCTGGACAGGCTAAAATATAAGCCATTGTGTGATCAGATACAATTTAACAGAAGTAATAGTACTGTTTTCTACTTTTACTCCAACCAGCTAAAAAAAGATGGGATAGGGAAGGATAACCTTACCTCTGTGTAGATAAAGAATTTGGTGTTTTAGTTGTTGAAAAGCTTAATGTGAATGAGAAATGCAATGTATCTGCCTCAAAGCTAGCTCTATCTTAAGTGACATTAGACAAAGTGTCTTGGTATTTGGCAAAAGATCTATTACTTGGCCTTGGTTTCACGTCTCAGCTTTCAGAAAGCCTACTTTAATATTACTTCCATCCATCTTTGAACCTCAGCATGGTTAGTGTTTATACGTTCATAAAAGTTATTCATTTATCAGTTTACAGTGTCACTGACATGGACAAGGTATGTCATTTAGATTTATTATTATTATAGAACATTCATTTTCAGATACCAGCAGGTTAACCCAAGTGAAGACTATCTGACTTATTTGTTTGTTGAAATTCTTTCAAAGTATAAATGTATAGTAATTATAGGATGAGTAAAATGCTGCAATAATTGTTGATTATGAAAGATTTTACTTTATGGTCAAAATCAATTAAGATAATTATTAAGGGAGCAATGAGGAGAGGTGGATTAATGGGTTTAAAAATACAGTTAGTTAGAAGGAGTAAGTTCTAGCATTCCATAGCGCAGTAGGGTGACTGTAGTTATCCACAATTTGTTGTATATTTCTTTTCTTTTTTTTTTTTTTTTTGAGACAGTCTCACTTTATCACCCTTGGTAGAGCATCATGGTGTTATAGCTCACAGCAACCTCAAACTCTTGGGCTCAAGCGATTCTCTTGCCCCAGCCTCCCAGGTAGCTGGGATTACCGGTGTCGGACACAATGCCCAGCTATTTTTAGTGGGGTCTTGATTTGGCTCAGGCTGGTCTCGAACCTGTGAGCTCAGGTAATCCACCCGCCTCGGCCTTCTAGAGCGCTAGGATGACAGGCATTAGCCACCATGCCTGGCCTAATTTTTTGTATATTTCAAAATAGCTAGAAGAGAAGATGTAGAATGTGATCAACACAAAGAAATGATAAATGTTTGAGGTGATGGAGATCCCAATTACCCTGATGTGACCCTTGCCTCATTATATGCATGTATCACAATATCACATGTGTCTCATACATATGTATAATTATTATGTATCAATAAATACTTATTGAAAAATAAAAAGAAACAATTACACATATTAAGAACTTTCAATAGCTAAATAGGGAAATAGGTTGACAGTTACTATAAGCATAAAGAGGGAATGCATTGGCTAGGTAACTTAGTATGAACAGTATATCCTTTTTGAGCCAATTAATGCTTGTAACAATTTAAATAATACAAGGAACGGTAAGTAGAGGTTACCATAACTCTGGTCTTCATAGAAATACTTGTGGTTTCGAATATTTTATTTCATTCCATTTAGGACCTGGGTCATATTCATTCACTCACCTCAGCTGAAATTTGACTCTCTGTCGAGAAAAGGACAAAAAAGGGCATTTCAAGACAAAAAGTTTGCTTGAATTCTTTCTTGTTTTTTTTTTTTTTGGCCCCCCAGGAATATGGGGCCGTCGCCCTACTCCTTGAGCCACAGGGGCCACCTGCTTTAATCCTTTCTATAAAACCATTTGCACCCAGCCCTGGTGTTTGTCTTCTCAGATTCATTCCTCCCCCTGCTTTAATCAACTCCAAACTCCTAAAATGAAATCCTTACCTTTTAGTTTCAAGTTTGACTTTAGCTTAAGTTTTCTCAGCTCTCCTATAAATTACATGTGTGTGTTTTTCTTAAGTGCTTACATATACCAAAGAAACTATTTCCTGAAGTAACCTTTTGATAACAAGAAAATTGCTACTGGCGTTAATTTGCATATGATGATTCAGTGTGACATGCTTTACTTTGGCTGGAAGTTTAAAGATAACACTAATTAGAGCTTGTAATACATTAAATACAGTTGGAGTGTCATTTTTATCAATCACTTTCACTCTAACCAAGCTCTGAAAACTAACAGGACCCATACTCTGTCCTTTATTCAAATATTTTTACCTGAAGTCTTCAGGTTTTTTTGTTTTTGTTTTGTTGTTGTTGTTGTTTTTTTTTTGCATGTTGGACTTCAGCCGCTTTCCATTACTTGAAGTAGGATTAAGCACAGAAGGTTGAGGGTGCCAGGGCTTCTATTTCAAAGCATCTTTCTTTGATGAGGCACTGTAGTAGTCAGCTTTTGCTAGATAAGTCAGTAGTGACAAACAAACCTAAATCTCAATTTACTCCTTGCTCACATTACTTTATGTCAGCTTCTGAGTTTGGCCGAGGCTCTGACCCATGCAACTTCTTATTCTAGGACTTAGGCAGAAGGACCAGCCTCTACTTAAGATATTTCTTTCTTTGGGTGGAGGGAAAGAACAAGCACACTAGTGGGAAATAACAATGACTGACTCTAAAAGCGTCCATCCAGAACGGTTTGTTGTATTGTCACCTTCACTTGTATTTCACGGGCCAAAGCAAGACTCATGTTTCTAAGCCTTTTTATTGCAATATGACATTTGTCTGAAGAAAGAAGGAAAAACTTTTCACTAGATTATAGCAAAGCCTGAAAATGCCTACAGGATGACACTGAAAGTCACATAGTGGTGAGTAAGGCTATCTATTCCTCTAGAAGACAGCAAATATTTTAATCTACCACAAGTATTTAGTGGATTTACCTTTTCCTTTGTTTATAGAAATATAATTTCATGGTTTTCCTCTTTTTTTCCTCCAAGAATTATGTTTTCTAACTATAAGCTAATAATAGCAACCCATAAGCTTTGGTCTTTTTAAAAGAGAGCTCTGTGTCCATTTCAGGAGGATTTTCCCAGGATCGTATTCTCCTGGGTAGTCAACCCTTTCATAGTTGGTATTTCTATCTGCATCAGGTCACTGGCTGGCATTTACAGGTGAGCCCTCTGGTTCTGTGCCCTGAGATGAGAGCAAGAGGGGGAGGGAAGAATCTAACATTTATTTATTTATAAATATTTCTTGAATGCCTACTGTATATCTGACAGTACTATAGATGCTACAGATGGAGGAGTAAAAGCCAAGTCTTCATTGAGCTTACACTAAGTAAACAAGCGATATGATGTCAGGTAGTAACAAGTATTGTGAAGACAAAGTAAGGAGAGAATGACAAGGTAGGAGATCAGAGAAGGCTTGCAGAGGTGACATTTGAGCAGAACCTTCATTAAAATGAGAGAATGAGCTAGGAGTATCAGAGAGGAAAACATTCTCCTATGGACTGCAAAGCACTTGAGGTGCGGATATACTTGGCAGGACTGAGGAAGCCTCAGGGAGACCAGGTTGCTTGAGCAGAGTGAGACAGCTCTGACTCAGTGTGTGGTAGCAAGTAAAACACACAAGCATTTGCAGAGATGTAACTTTGGTCCTCTGCTTTGCATGTTCAAGAACTCCATTTTGTCGATTTCCCCAGGAGTGATGGCCCAGAGGTGTTAACAGTAATTCACAGGAGGCTTGCTGGTAAGCCAGAATAAGTTAGGGTAATATATACATATAACTATCAGAAGAATCCAAACAGTCATCTCATCCAGAGTACCATCTACTCCTGATGGTTAGAGAATTTTTTTTTTTTTTTGTAGAGACAGAGTCTCACTTTATCGCCTTCAGTAGAGTGCTGTGGCATCACAGCTCACAGCAACCTCCAGCTCTTGGGCTTAGGCGATTCTCTTGCCTCAGCCTCCCTGAGCAGCTGGGACTACAGGTGCCCGCCACAATGCCTGGCTATTTTTTTGTTGCAGTTTGGAGGGGGCCGGGTTTGAACCCGCCACCCTCGGCATATGGGGCTGGTGCCCTACTCACTGAGCAACAGGCACCACCCAGAGAATTTTTTTAATACCTTGGACAAGATCGTGGATTGTCTTACTTTAAAGAATCTGATGAGATTTAAGAGACAGAGTAGTCTAATCAGCAGTGGAAAGAATGTTAGAATTTGAGTTAGGATACTTTTGTTTGTTTTCTTTATCTCTAATTACAGGCTATGTGACCTTGTGCAAAATACTTAACTTTTCTGAGTCTTAGTTTTTTCTACTGCAGATATAAAGTGTACTAAGTAACTCTTTGCAGGGTTATTTGGAGGATTGGATGAGATATTATAAACGAAATGCTGGCATAGTGCTTGGTATGTATTAAGTATTTAACAAATATTAGTTGAATCCGAATTCTGTTAGAAATTGCTCTCAGAAATGTAACTTAACAATAAAATTGCTTTTATCTCCAAGAACATTTGAGAAATTGGTTCACACAGAGATGTAAGAGAAAATATGGTGTAAGGGCTACAAAAGTGAATGTTGACTGTCTTCTAAGAGTATTTGCAATTTAGAAGGGTTTCCCACCCCCTTAAAACCCCCAATGATCAGTGATCTTCTTACTGGAGTTAGTGGGTGAGAGTTGCATTAAATTCCAAGATGTTTACTGAACTAGAGTGCTCCCTGCTCTATGGGGAAGAAGTAGATGCCAGGAGAGGTTAAACCATTAGGCAATTCCCATTTCCCATACTGGAATGTACCTCAAGTAGGCACTACAGTTCACTTCCTTGGTTGCATTTTTGAAAGGTGTTTCAAAGCTAAGCTTTACTACTGAGAATGGTCTGCTCCTGAAAAGTGGGCCAGGAAAATTCCCAGTGACTGAATGAAGGAAAAGACACTGCTGTTCCCTCTTCTGAGTCCTCTACAAAATGTAAAGCCTAGCCATTTGACTAGGCCGCTGTCAAACAGTTTTTTGAGATACTTCCACACTTTTTGTCTTCCCCTCCAGACTACCCATCTGGCCCCAGTCCCCTCCTTTGAGCTGCTGTTTATTTTTTTCTCCCACTTACATCAGCCCAGCCCTACAGCCTGGGTAAAGTCTGAAGCCGGAAAGGGGCAGGCACTGCTGGGGAAGATAGGGACAATAGTTGCTCCATCATCCCTGGTTGCATACCTAAGAAAACTACTAAGGTCACCACACCCTTGAGGTGACATTCGCCTGCCTTATATCCCGCTCGGGCCTTAGTTTTATTTGCTTACTTTGCCATCATTTTTTCGTGACAAGTTTAAGGGGGTCGATGTCTTGTCCTTGCATTAACACCAAGAGTGCAATGCAAGTTCTGCCGTGTGTGCCTCTTTACGAAAGATCAAAGTAAAAAGGAAATTATACCAAAGAACCTCTAGATATGATCGGTAACTTCCAGAGAGGGTCAAGGGTAGGTCTCTCCTAGAGTAGCGAGCTTTGTCTCAAGGTTGGGTTTTCTGCCCTTTGTAAAGGCCAGGGTTTGCACAGAGCCTCACCCTCCCTCGCTCGAACTACAACTCCCGGGATGCCCCGCGGGCTGCACGTGCGCAAGCGCTGGAAGAAGAAGGGGCGCTGGCGGCTCCGACAGCGCGGTCGAGCGAGGGAGCCACTGCCAGAGGAGCGGGCGGCTCCCGGGAAGGCCCACACAGGCTGCCGGACGGGTGCTGGGGACCGAGCCTTCGCTGGCTGCCGGCAGTTCCCGCGGGTCTGTGAAGAGGTCGGTGGGCCCGGCGGGCGCCAGTCAGGTAAGCCCAGCCCGGTGCTTTCCAGGAAGTCCGTCTGCAGCTGGCACAGGGTCGCACCGGCCATGGTGGCCGGACAGGGAGAGGTTGCTGCCTTCCAGCCGCCCAGCTCGGGTCTCCTAACCTGAGGGCCCCTCTCGGGGAGCAGGAGGGCGCTGAGGGCTGCTTCGGGGCGAACCGGCCCGGGTGGGGCCAGGGCGGGCTGGGCGTCGCCCACCGGCCGGGGCGCGCAGACCCGGAGCTGCCGATGAATCACTCGGGGGCCCGGCCCCTTCCCTCCCGCGGAGCCGGCGCCTGCTGCGGCCGCGCGGGCCCCCGCCCCCCACCCAGGCGTGCCTCGGGGACGGTCATCCTAAAGTTTGGGGTTTTTCCCACTTTGAAGACTCCCTCAAAGACTTCTGCTAGTTGAAAGTCGGGGTGGGGTGTGGAAACGTAGGGCACGCCCATTTGTGATTGAAATCTGGCTTTTCTTGCATTTGCCGTTTTGAGCTATGCTCTGTCTTAGAATAAATTCCTGGCTCTTGGGCAGCACAGCTGGATCCGGCTGTGAAGTTTGTTTGTTGTTTGGTTCTGAGGACGTGACTGAGTCCTTGTATTTTTGCTTACAGAGGCTGGTGTGTTTCTTCTGCAAGCGTGCATTCTGATTACAAACAGAAATGGGAAACAGCCGCAGTTTCTTTCCTCGTTTTTAAAGTGTAGTTAAGAAATCACATTTCCAACTTGCCCTTGGCTTCTCTTAAAACCAAAAGTCATCTGGTAATGAACACTGCAGTAAAACTTATCCCAGGAGGTCATACTTCAACAGGAAATTAGCCTGTGGAGATATAAATTAGTTATGTGCAGTCTCTCTTGGTTTATAACATTTTCATGTAGTTCATGTTTCTTTTGCTGAAAATCCTTCAGATTAATTTTTTGGCAGATTAAATTGATTAATTAATTGTTCTGTCAAAAATATATTAGGCTTAGAAAAAATAGCTTTGCCCAGGCTTACTTACTCTCTTGCTAGTTTCTTCCTAGTCCTAGGTACCTTTTTACATTACATTTCATTAAGAGCCAGCAATCCTAATAGTTAGAATCCCCCAACATATTCCTACAAAAGGAACCAAAAGGGAATTAAAATGTGAATTCCAAAATATTCTAGCTTTTTTAGCATTTTTGCTTTTCAATCTCTCAGAATTTCTAGTTTGTTCATCTTTAAAATGAGGTTGTTGGACCAGATGACCCCAAGATTATTTCAACCTTAAATATCTCTGATTTTTAAAAATTCATTTATTTTATTCATTCATGAAACATTGGCCACGTGAATCATTTTAAGCCCTGTGCTAGGAACTAAGGAACAAAAATGAGTTCTTGAGAATGTTACTGACCTACTGTTCAATTTTCTTTAGTCATGTTTTTATGACTTATTCCTAAGTTTTGTAATATACCCATTAGGCCAAATTACTCTGTAATATAACTTCACCTAAAGTTAAATAAGTACAGGTCCAGTCCCAATACAAATACTGATTTCATTCTAATCAAAGATTTTTCAGTTCTCGTTTACTGGTGCATTTATTTATTTATTTATAGACAGAGTCTCACTTTGTCGCCCTCAGTATAGTGCAGTGGCATCACAGCTCACAGCAACCTCCAACTCTCTTGGTCTCAAGCGATTCTCTTGCCTCAGCTTCCCAAGTAGCTGAGACTACAGACGCCTGCCACAACGCCTGGCTACTTTTAGAGACTGGGTTTCACTCTTGCTAAGGCTGACCTGGAACCGGTGGGCTCAGGCAATCCACCCGCCTTGGCCTTCCAGCGTGCTAGGATTACATTTACTGGTGCATTTAAATGAAACAGGATTCATTTACTGGTGCATTTAAATGAAACAGGATTCAGTACCAAGGGAAGGACCTGAATGGTGTAGGGCAATGCCTTTCAAACATTAACATGTTTAAATCACTCAGGATACTGAAGGATTGAAGTGAGCATTTAGAATCTGTATGTCTAGTAGATGATGCTGTCAGAGACCACACTTGGAATACCAAGAGTGAGGAGAAATTTTTAAAGATATTACAAGGTGTTTAAAATAACATTTTAAATATCAGTGCTGATAATTGATATTAGATACATATTGATGTTTTTTCCAACTGTGAATTTTTAAAGATACTATAGTCCTGTTCACTCTATCAAAAATAATTGCTTTCACAAAAAGATTTTTCTCTCCTTTCTCTCTTTTTTTTCTTTCTCATTGCTGTATCTTCTCAGGTTTTTCTTTCTCTCCTCCTCTTCTACTCTCAGTTGTTTTCATTCACATTAATTCAATAATTCACTAATTCAACAAGTATGTGCCCCCATACAAGGCACTGTCTCAGGCTGCTGGTGAATTTGTATAAGACAAAGGTCCCTTCTGGGAGCTTACTCTCTTTGGGATTAGACATGTATACTTATATAGTTCACAGCACTTGAGCCATTTATACAGAATAAAAACATGTGGTAGGTGTTCAGGAAAGGTCATCTTCAGTTGTAGGGGTGGGGAATAAATGAAGTCAATCCTTTTTTCTATTCACTGGCCATCCCTGTTTCTCCTAGCCTATACTTTCTATACTATTTGAGAATATATGACATGTACTCATAACTAAAATACAAAGTATTAACCTGGAACCTGAGATGGGCTGAGTACATGAAAATCAGTTAAAAGCTAGACATGGTGGCATAAAGCTATAGTCCTAACAACTTGGGAGGCTGAGATCAGCCTTAGCAACAAAGTTAGACCCTAAATCAAAAAGAAAAAAAGATCAGTCACATCTGAATAATATCCCAGGGAGAGTGAGAGGCTGTGGGGATAAAAATATACCGGATACTACTTGGGAGGCTGAAACGGGAGAATTGATTAAGCCCACAAGTTTGAGGTTGCTGTGAGCTGTGATGCCACTGCACTGTACCAAGGGTGACATAGTGAGACTCTGTCTCAAAAAAAAAAAGAAAAAAAAAAATATATATATATATATCTCGATAGCGACCAACAGAGGGAGGAGAAAAGATAAAAAAGAGGAAAGAAAATAGAGGAGGATCCTATAAAATAGTTGGAAGAGAGGACTTCTAGTAAGTTTTCTGATGTCAGTCTGATGTACACTGATACTTAGGCTGTGTTATATCTTAAATATGTGCATGCTCCCTTGAATAGTTGAGGACGGTATTCTCTGGACTGCAAGCATGGCTCATTAATCTTGCTAGCTGACATTTGATTTACATACCTTCTCAGTTCTATAAATCAGATCCTTTATTATTATTATTATTTTTTTTTTTTTTGGAGACAGAGCCTCAAGCTGTCACCCTGGATAGAGTGTTATGGCATTATAGCTCACAGCAACCTCCAATTCCTGTGCTCAAGCGAGTCTCTTGCCTCTGCCTCCCAAGCAGCTGGGACTACAGGCGCCAGCCACAACACCTGGCTATTTAAATCAGATCCTTTAAAATCACAAATACAGGCCTGGCGTGGTGACACATGCCTGTAATCCCAGCACTCTGGGAGGCCAAGGAAGGTGGATAGCCTGAGTTCAGGAGTTTGAGACCAGCCTGAACCAGAGCAAGACCCCATCTCTACTAAAAATAGAAAAACTAGCCAGGCATTATGGTGGGCACCTCTAGTCCCAGCTACTCAGTAGGCTGAGGCAAGAAAATCTCTTGAGCCCAAGAGTTGGAGGTTGCTTTGAGCTATGATGCCACAGTACTACTGGACCCAGGGTGACAAAGTAAGATTCTGTCTCATAAATAAATAAATCAAATCACAAACATAAAATCATATTGAAAGAAAAACGGTATAGAAAATAGAAAACTCCACTGGACCTATAACTGGTTTATAATGTTCATATTAAAGTTATAAAGAATCATATTCAATTTGCTGTTAATGAAAAATTAGATACATGAACATACATTGTTTTTTTGTTGTTTTTTGTTTTGTTTTACAGTTTTGTGGCCAGGGCTGGGTTTGAACCTGCCACCTCTGGTTTATGAGGCCGGTGCCCTACTCCTTGAGCCACAGGTGCCATGAACATACATTCTTATATCTATCTGTATGTGTCTATAATCTATTAGACTGTTTGCATGTATGAAGGAATATAGATGTGAATAATCCAAATGATTGAATATATATGTGTGGTATTCAGGAATTTCATTTGAAACAAAATTATTAACCTGTATCTTGAAGCAGGCTACTCTGTATTTTTCTATTGAGGTATAATTAATATTCAGTAAAATTCACATATCTGAAATATTCAGTTCAAGGAGGACAATTTTATATATATTGTAATTTCTACCAAAATAAGAAAACATCTTTTTATTACCCTAGAAAGTTCCCTCATGCCCCTCTTCAGCCATTACCCTCACCCACTCTGCCTCCAAAGGCATCTACTTTCTGACTCCATAAATTTCTGACAGCATAGATTTGTTTGGCCAAGTCTTGGATTACATGTAAATAGAATCATGTAGTTATGTCCTTTTCCTGCCCAGCTTCTTTCACGTGACAATGTTTTTAAGATTTATTTGTTTTGCACATTTCAGTGGTTTGTCCATTTAAATTGATGAGTAGTATTCCATTGTATGAATATATCCCAGTTTGTTTATGTTTCTCTTTTTTTTTAAATTTCAGATTAATGTGAGCATACAGGTGATTAAGTTACAGTGTTTGCATTTGTGAGGTAAACTCCCTGTTGTAATCGTGTCCAGCACCCTGGAGTTGTGCCATATACCCTTACATTGTGCCCATAGCGGGAAGCACCCCAATCTCCCTCTCTCCTCTCTTGTCCTTCCTCTCTCCTCTTCCCTCCCCTCAACTTGAATTAAGTTTTTCTCTTGTGCAGATGCATAATACTTCATACTATACCAGCCTCATGTTAGTATTGAGTACATTGGATACTTGCTTTTCCATTCTTGTGATACTTTACTAAGAAGAATGTGTTTCAGGTGGACCTGGAAACCTATAATCGTAGCACTCTGGGAGACTGAGGGAAGTGGATCGTCTGAGCTCTGGAGTTACAGACCGGCCTGAGCAAGAGTGAGACTAGCTGCTGTCTCTACTAAAAATAGAAAAACTAGCCAGGTGTTGTGGTAGGTGCTTGTAGTCCCAGCTACTTGGAAGGCTGACACAAGGGGATTGCTGGAACCCAGGTGTTTGAGGTTGCTCTGACCCATGATGATGCCATAGCACTCTACCTAGGAAGACAGACAGAGACTCTGTCTCAAAAAAAAAAAAAAAAAAATGTGTTTCAGCTCCATCCAGCATAATACAAAAGATGTAAAGTCTCCATCCTTTTTTATGGCTGAATAGTTATTCCATGGTATATATATACCACAGTTTATCAATTTTTCTCTTGATATTTGTGTTATTTATAGGTTTGGGTTATTATAAATAGGTTGTTATGAACATTCTCTTATAAGCCTCTTGTGAACATATATTTTTTCATTTTTCTTTATAAATACCTAGGTGTGGAATTACTGAATGATAGAGTACTTGTTTGTTTTAACTTTACATAAAAACTTTATTAAAAGCCAAACGCTTCTCCAAAGTGGCTTATACATGAGTTCCAGCTGCTCAATATTTTTAGTGTTGCCAGCCTTTTAAAAAATTTTAGTCGGCTAGAGGATATACATTGGTACCTCATTACGGTTTTAATTTGCATTTCCTGATGATTGAGGATGTTGAATGCTTTATCATATGTTAATTTGCTATACAGTATCTTCTTCTGTGAAGTATTTGTTCAAGTCTTTTGCCTGTTCTTTCTTTTTTTTTATTAAGTCGTTTGTACATGGATCATAAATACATTTATGCCATTATGAGATTCAATGTGTTGATTATTTGTACAAATTGAAGTGCTTACATCTTACTAACCAACATAGCCTTCGCCTCATTTACCCAATTACAGCATTAAGACATTTGTGTTCTACACCTGATAGATCCAACTTGTACTTGCAATATGCTCCTTAGGTGTGGTCCCCCTACTAACCCTCCCTCTATCGACCCTCACCCTTCCACTCTCCCTCCCTTTGTCTTTTGCCTGTTCGTTCATTGGGTTATTCATCTTTTCATTCTTTATAGGAGTTCTTTATATATTCAGTTTACATGCCTTTGTTAGATGTATGTGTTGGCAATTTTTATTTTACCCAATCTGTTGCTTGTCTTATTTTCTCAGTGATGTTGTAAGGAGCAGATGTGCTTACTTTTTATAAAGACGTGCTTCCATTTTATCAATTTTAAAATTTGATGGTTAGTGTTTTTTTGTGTCCTGACCAAGACATTTTTACCTACACCCAGGGCTGCAAAGCTAGTCTGTTTCCTTCTAGAAGCTTTTTTGTTCTAAGTTTTCCATATTGTCCCCCTTATCAGTCTCAAATTAATTTGTGTGTTTCAGGGGCTTAGGTTCATTTTTTCCCCCTATATAAATCTCTAGTTGTTCTAGCAACTCAGGTTAAAAAAAAAAAAAAAAAAAGCTACCTTTTCTCCATTAGTTGAAAATTAACTGAGCTATTAATACTTTGTAGTTTTTTAATACTTTGTATTTTTATTGTATTTATTGTTCAGTGTCTTAAAAACAGGCCCTGAATCATAAAAATCAAACAAAACAAAACAAAAAAACCTTCCAGATTGGGGCTAGACTGAGATAGATCCAGAACTAGTTACTATGTATTTCCTGATAGAAAAATGCTAATTATGAATTTGAATTTTAAATGGCTTTTCTGGGGCTTGAGTTAATGGAGACAACCTCATTTGTCTCTAGCCTCCAGTTGAACCTTGCCTATAAATAAGCCAGGTTCTGGCGGATGCTAGGGAGGAAGAAGGAGGGTCAAGCCCAGAGTGATCTCTTAGGACGCTAATGGCAATTAATACTAAAATATTAATATTTTTTGACTTACTGGCTTGGTCAACATAGATGGACATATATATATCCCATGGTTTTTCATTTCCATCTCTGTACCCTATTGTCCATTCCAATCCTTGGTAACACACAATTCTTGAATTTCCCTTAGAACAATTTTTAAGGAAACAGATTGGTTATTTTTTCTTCTAGTGTTATTTACTGATAACACCAAAAAAAAAAAATCACATTATTTTTAAAAGAATGTCCCCAGCCTTATTACTCTAATGTAAATATTTTCATTTTTCCTCATTCCCTCCAGGCCTTATTCATCTACGTATTTTATATGATTGTAATCATAGCGTATGTGTTATTTTTGTTTCAAGATTAGTGGATGCTGTCTGCCTTGTGTGGATTATCCTTGTTAGTAAAAACAAACAACACTAAAGATGGAGAAAAGATGACAAGGGGACTTAGCTGTGGGGTATCTTGAATCCTAAAACTTAACTAAGATAGAAGCAGAAACAATTTTGATTTTCTTATTCATTCTGTCTCTCCCTACCTTCAATGTATAATAGCTTTATTGAAATAAAATTCACATATCATACCCATTTGAAGAGTATAATTCATCTGAGTGCCCATAGCACAGTGGTTATGGTGCCAGCCACATGTACCGAGGCTGGCAGGTTCAAACCCAGCCCAGGCCAACTAAACAAGAATGACAACTGCAACAAATAAAAAATAGCCGGGCATTGTGGCGGGCACCTGTAGTCCCAGCTACTTGGGAGGCTGAGGCAAGAGAATCACTTAAGCCTAAGAGTTGGAGGTTGATGTGAGCTATGATGCCACGGCACTCTACTGAGGGTGACATAGTGAGACTCTGTCTCAAAAAACAAAATAAAAAATAAATAAAAATAAAGCATACAATTCATTGGATTTTGTATATTCACATTGTTGTACAATCATCACCACCATTTTAGAATGTTTTCGTCACACCATAAAAAAAAAACAAACAAACCCTTACTCATTAGCATTCCTACCCTCTTCCTCCCAAGCCCTCTCACTTCATCCCTAGCTATAGGCAATCACTAATCTACTGTCTCTATGGATTTGCCTATTCTGGGTATTTCATATAAAATGGATTCAAAGAATATGTGATACTGGCTTCATTCAACCTGGTACTACTCTTAATAGTTCGTTTCAAGAATCACTGAAATACAGTCATAGTTCCTTCACAGACGTGCACCCTATTTGACCTGTAAAGATATGTACTCCCTCTGGGATTTGTGCTCGAACACCTACACCCACACAAACACACTAAGACAAACTTACCAACTAAGGTAACTGACAGGCAGTGATAACCCTCTACAAACAAACAACTTCATATCTAGGCATATCTAAGCATTAATATCACTGTAAGTACATACAAGTGAACACGATTCCCGAAGTATGTGAGAGAAAATGGATGAGAAAATGAGACTGAGTGGTAAGTCTGATTCATATTCAGGCAGTCCTTATGCTGAGATAGGTGTGGCAAGGTTTGATACAACCCCAAGATTTATTTTCATTCATGGCGGACTATTATTAACTCAAGTTAGTATTCTTAAAGAACCTTTTTTGTTTGTTTTCCTCTTTAATATGCCCACTAGCATGCTAGACCTGCTGAGGGAAGGGGGGAAAGAGTCCTAATTTGATTGGGAAATATTGATCATTAAGTATTTGATGGTTTCAGAGCTCAGCCCCTTACCCCCCATTGTTTTTCTGCTGTTGTCCCTAAGATCTATAATTTCTTGGAGAAAAATCAGAACCATTTTTAGAAATGAATGTGACAGATTTGCACAAATTGCACCCCATCTGCAAGGCCCTTGGTGCAAGTGGGCCCTTTTGTTGTCAGCTCACCTTCCTCCTATACCTGCCTTTCTTGTGTACTTTTCTTGAGCCCCCATTATTATTCCTTGACAAATGATCTCACTTCCTACTCTCCTTAGACATCTGCCCAACATTCCAAGTGATACAGTTCACACTCTACCAGAGAATAGCTCTTGTTACTCCATTCAGCCCCTTAGCTTTCCTTCCTGCCTCAGAAGGAACCATGTCTTCTTTTCTCCCTTTGTCTTCTCACTGCCAAAACCTTAGTTCTGGCCTGTATCTCCTTTGAGTAGGAAGCCAGGGAAGCCTCTTCAAAGGTATGTTATTTGAACTTGTCTCTGAAATACGTTGAAAGGGTTTGACATGGGAAAGAGTGCAGAAGGGTAGTTCCAGTGTAGTGAACAGTGATGTAAGGGTAAGAAGGTGACTTAACCTCATGTAACACGAGTGTTTGCGGATCACTCCTTTCCCTTTACTTTTCTTCCCCTTTCCCTGGTTCCTCTCCCAGCCTGTGCTTTGATCTCTTTGCTTTGTATATACTTCTCCTCTCCCTCTAGGTTAAATTCTATCCTTCCCTGACCACCCATAGAGATCTCTGAACTTCTGTAACACTAATTGCCAGTATCCTTTTTTGCAGTTAATTATGTATTGCCTTGATTTAAAAAAAAAAAAAAAACAACCAGAAAACACAGTTTTATGTGCAGGTCTCATTTTCCCAAATAGAGTGTATTAGTTAGGTTTTTTTTTTTTTTTAATTAAATCATAGATGTGTACAATAATGCAATCATGGGGTACAATGTGCTGATTTTATATACAATTTGAAATATTTTCATCGAACTGGTTAACAAAAGTATCCAAAGTATTAGTCAGGTTCTTAGGTCTCAGGGAATGCATACTCACTTAAGTTAGCTTGCTAGATGGTATGGAGGCAGACTAAAAATTATTGTGCTAGTTACTATTGTAAGGGCACTGAGCTCCCTGAAATGAACTACAACAGAAACCCAGAGTAGGTATTTGGAAACCTCTGCCCTCCCTCTGTAGCTTACATGGCCTCTCTTTGGCTTCTTTCTGTGCCTTTTCTCCGTTCCAGGACATTAATTTTGATTTTTAAAAATAGTGTGTGTTGGGGGGTGCCTGCGGCTCAGCGGGCAGGGCGCCAGCCCCATATACTGAGGGTGGTGGGTTCGAACCCGGCCCCGGCCAAACTGCAACAAAAAAATAGCTGGGTGTTGTGGCTGGCACCTGTACTCCCAGCTACTCAGGAGACTGAGGCAAGAGAATCTCATAAGCCCAGGAGTTGGAGTTTGCTGTGAGCTGTGACGCCACAGCACTCTACCGAGAGCCATAAAGTGAAACTCTATCTCTTAAAAAAGAAAAAAAATAGTGTGGGTTATGTATCATTTATCTTAATTACTGAGTTTTTTGGTGCCCTCTTGAATCATGTGCCTGAGTCAAGTTCCTCCCTCTAGCCCTAGCCTTGCACTCCCCTACAGGCTGGCTTTCTCTACTTTCTACCTAGTTTCAGCTTAAATATGACTTTGGCTTGTTATGATACTGTTTCCAGACTTGGTAATACTTTATCTTTCAACTTAGGTTTCATCTCCGAGCTTTCCAGATTCCTAGAGAAGAATTGGATTTGATCTGTCCTGTCTGGGTTAGGGGCAGTGACCCCTGTACCAAATAGCTGTGAAAGATGGGGCATTGCTAGGGGTTTCTTTGGCTGTGTCCTCCTTGGGTACTGGGGTGAGTGTGAGCACACACAAAGAAGATTGTGGTTGATCATCTCATAACATACTTACTGTGCTGCCAGAAGTCAGGGAGGTGACCAGGGCTTATCTTTTTTATATCTACACTGCATCTAGCAGTTTGACAGCTGAAAAGTGTATGTTTTCTTATTTAGTGTCTGTTTATTGCTATGACTGCCTGACCATTTTACCATTAGGATTTACTTTAAGGTTTAAAAGGCTACTCAGAGCATTATTCTTAATAACAGATTGGACTATATATGAAATAAATTACTAAAATTTGTTTTGTCATCATTTGGAAATTTTCTACTTTTATAGCAAATTATCTACTTTTTAAACATCTTTTTGAGATTTATTTCCCAGTTCAGAAAGAATAGGGAAGTAGAATATTGGTAATCAAACGAAGAGTGATATAATACTCTGCAGCTTTACTAACTCTGTCCCCCAGCCCAGTTAGTTTATAATATAGCCAAGAACACTCACGATTGATCTCAAAGTTTACTGGTCCCCCTTACTATTACAATTTATTACACATTAATTTAGTATCAGCCATGTTGTAGACACTAGTTAGGAGCTAGTAAAGTAAAAATAGGTCCTGCCCTCAAAAATACTATCTATACTGAAGATAGGTATTTACACAACTGATTGTAATGTGATGAGATAAATGTTGATAGAAGTGTGGGCAAAGTGGTGACTAAAGGAAATATGTCCTTCCACCTCGTTTTTTTGAGACTCAGTCTCACTTTGTTGCCCTGGGTAGAGTGCTGTGGTGTCACAGCTCACAGCAACCTCAAATTCTTGGGCTCAAGTGATCCTCTTGCCTCAGCCTCCAGAGTGGCTGGAACTACAGGCACCTGCCTCAACTCCTGGTTATTTTTAGAGATGGGGTCTTGCTTTAATTCAGGCTGGTCTCAAACTCCGGAGCTCCGGCAATCCACCTGCCTTGTCTTTCCAGAGTGCTAGATTTATAGCCATGAGCCACCCATGTCTGGCCTTTAGCCTCTTTCTAAAGAACCTATGCCAGAGCAGACCTACCCTGGAAACAGTGAACCAAGCTTCTTGGCCAATAGCAATGATTTCTAAGACTTCCCTTCTTACATCAGTTCCGCTTTCTTCACCTATCGCCAGTCTTTTAAGTATTAATTTGTTTTGCTTTCTTCCTCAACTGCCTGCCATTTCTTCTTTCCTAGGAACTATCCCCACTAGCTGAATGTTATGGTTCTTACTATTTCAGTGGTTTTACATGGTTTGGTTTTGAGTTTTATGTATATTGTATTTTTCAAAGGTTATATTTTAGTAGTTTTTATCATTTATAGTGAACTCTCCTATCTTAGTATCAAGAGATATTTCACTTCTGTGCCAGAAGTTTTGTGACTTCTGTCTTGAAACCTCCAATACAAACTTGTGAATACCTCTGTTTTACTGGACTGGATGCTCGTCCATATGTGAATATTCTCATATAAGTCACCAGGTTACTTTTAAAAGAAGAAATTTTATCAAAGTAATTTATAATTTATGTTATAATATAATATTAATTAATTTTAAGTGTATAATTTTTTTTCTTTGTTTGGATTGTTGTTCGATTTTTTTTTGTTTGTTGGTTTGGTTTTTTTTGTTTTGAGACGCAGTCTTACTCTGTCATCCCAGCTAGAGTGCAGTGGTATCATCGTAGGTCACTACCTCAAACTCCTAGGCTCAAGTGATCCTCTTGCCTCAGCCTCCCAAGTAGGTGGGACTACAGTCATATGCCACCAGTTCTGGCTAATTTTTTCTGTGTTTAGTAGAGGCAAGGGTCTTGCTGTTGCTCATGCTGGTCTTGAACTCCTGACCTCAAATGATCCTCTTGCCTTGGCCTCCCAGAGTGCTAACATTACAGTCATGAGCCACACTTGGCCAAGTGTAAAATTAATTCATACCAAATTACTTTACCTAGCAAAGGTTGTTCATTGCTGTCTTTGTCCTGTAAGATGATAGTCATCTTGACCTTTTCTCTGTGTATTCCCAAAATCATTTATGGTGGCTTGTGTGGATGTTGCTGGTAGCTTCCATGTGGTTACTTACAAGTGCCCTGTCTGATGGCTGTTATTTCAGCTATTTATTCTGGATATCACAGTATCTCGTTAAGCAAAGAGATTTTCTATAGCTGGGATCCAGCTTTAAGGTGGTGGAACAGTGACATTTTCTTGAAGAACTGGCTCCCTTTTGCCCTGCTGTTGACTGAGGGAGCTTGCTTATTTTCTCAGGTAGTCAGTTTATCCTTTTATTCCACCTGGTAAGAATTATATACTGAGTTCAGTGGTTATTAAATCTCTTTGACTAGTACTGTATCCCTAACCCCCACCATGAGGCATCAAGATACGATGTGCAAATTATAGGCTGTGTCTCCTTGTTATTTTGAAAATTAATTGAATTGTGGTAACAAAGCTTGATATGTCTTCAGGCCTCTGAAATTGATTAGAGTGGTGTCCCTAAAAGTCACAAGTGTGCTATAAGGATAGGCACTTAAGTTCATGAACTTATTCTAGAAAAAGTGTACATACCTCATTGCTGAAAATCACTATAGTCATCTTTCTTTGAAGTATTCCCCTGGGGAAGCTATGCACCGATGCCAGCACTTAATCCATTCAAAGGAATTTTGTAACTTTTATTCTGGAGTGGCCATCAGAACTGTTGTTGTACAGTCACCACATGGCCTAGGGGAGTACTTTGAAGGTGACCATGGTGATATTGAGCAGTGAAGTCTATACCATTTTTTCTAGGATGAATTCATGAACTTAATTGTCAGGCCTTCTACGGTAACGGCTCTGATGGCCATTCTAGAAAAGTTCCAAAATTTCTTTGAAGGGTAGACTAGGCAGTGGGGTTGGTGCATAGCTTCCCAAGGGGAGTACTTTGAAGGTGACCATAGTGTTATTCATAATGAGGGATCCAACACTTTTTCTAGGATGAATTTGCAGACTTAATTGTCCAACCTTTGTATGGCTCTGAAGGTGCATATGAAGTGCCTTCACTATGTCGGAGGGAGGCATGGTCCATTGAGGAGCGTGCACTTGTGCCAGCTGGGGCACCAGACACATGAATCAATGGCAGTAATTTGGCTGGCAGACCCTGTGCGTGGTTGACCTTTAGGGAGAAAAGGAGACTTGGAAAGGTTGGAGAGGATGCCTGACTGGTCCTAGTTTGAATTGTGCAGTTTGGGTAGGATAGAGAGGTGACATTTGGGAATGAGGTAGGGAGGGTTGTTGAAGTGTACACCGTTGTGGGAAACAAATGACGCAGAGGGGTGGAGGTGAACTGGGGATGTTGTGGGGCCCTGAGGAAGCCAGCCTAATTAGAGAAAGGGATATTGAGTGCAAGTAGGAAGGAGGAGTTTTAGCAAAATCACAGGAGGATCTGTCAAAATGCAAACACCTAACAGAAATTTCTCAGTAAAGGAGTGAAATGTTAAAAGCAGTATTTTAGGTAGCTATAAGCAAGATGTGTTAGAGCAGAACGGGAGCCTAGAGTCAGACAGGTGAGGAGTTTGCTTGCCTAGGGCTTGGGAGAGGTAGCTTGATAAAGCAGTGTTTTTTTATTTCCTCTCTATATAAGGTTCCAGAAATCTCCCTAGATCCTGGGGAGGGGCACAGGGCTTTAAGACGCAGAGACACAGGGCATTGAAGTCTGCACTGAACTCTGAAAAAATTGTTTCTCTTTATGTTTCCTTAAGGAGAGATCTTGAGGGAAAAAAACACCCCCAAACTGGCCTCAATCCCAGTTTTAAACTTTCAGTTAAATAGGGCCTTTGGTCATAAGCTGTGGGACTTGGAAGAATATATAAATATGTATCTCTTAAAGTAAGTTTTGGTATTGGTTTCATAGATTGTTAGTTTAAAAAAAAAAAGTTCAGTTTTTTTTTATTTCCTTATTTTTTTATTTTTATTTATTTGCTTTTGTTGTTGTTGAGACAGAGTCCCACCCTATGCCCTGAGCAGAGTGCAATGGTGTCATAGCTCACTGCAACCGCAGACTCGGGTTGTGGGCATCCCACTGCCTCAGCCTCCAGAAGCCACTGGGATTACAGGCGCTTGCTGCTGTGCCTGGCTGGGTTTTTCCATTTTTTTCATGACTCCGGGTCTCACTTTTGCTCAGGCAAGTCTTGAACTCCTTAGCTCAAGCAATTTTCCCTCCTCAGCCTCCCACAGTGCTGGGATTACAGGCATGAGCCACCACGCTGGGATTATAGGCATGAGCCACCGCACCTGGCTGTTCCACAGTTCTTTAGTAGAATTATTTGATGGTTCTTATTGTTTTGATTTTTCTACCAAAGCATATTTTGCTATTACCTGAATGTCATATGTAATTCAAAAGTCAGAGACGGCTCCGCGCCTGTGGCTCAACGGGCTAAGGCGCTAGCCACGTACACCTGAGCTGGCGGGTTCGAATCCAGCCTGGGCCCACCAAACAACAATGACAGCTGCAACCAAAAAACGGCCGGGCGTTGTGGCAGGCGCCTGTAGTCCCAGCTACTTGGGAAGTGGAGGCAGGAGACTCGCTTGAGCCCAGGAGTTGGAGGTTGCTGTGAGCTGTGATGCCACAGCACTCTATCCAGGGTGACAGCTTGAGGCTCTGTCTCAAAAAAAAAAAAAAAAAGTCAGAGACAATATTTGTTATTTTTTGCATACACAGCATCAAAACACAACTGATTGAATTTTCCTTCAAATTAAAAATAAAATTTAAGTCTGGGCATGGTGGCTTGCCTATAATCCTAGCACTTTGGGAGACTGAGGCAGGAGGATTGCTTGAGGCCAAGAGTCTGAGACCTGCCTGGGCAATACAGCAAGACCTCGTCTCTACAAAAAAATTTTAAAAATTAGCTGGGTGTGATGGTACATGCCAGTAGTCCCAGCTACTGCTGAGGCTGAGATGAGAAGATTCCTTAAGGCTAAGAGTTTGAGGGTGCAATGAGCTGTGATGACATCACTGCACTCTATCTCAGGCAACAGAGCAGGAAGAGTCTGTCTCAAAAATAAAAAAATATACATAGTGCCATTGAATGTATGGCAAATACTGGGTGAACATGTTCTATATCTTCAGCTATCCAGTTTATCTCTGGTTTTTATAGATCCTTCCATAGTTAATTCTGAAGCACTTACTACATTTATTTACATTTTTATTTACTTACATTTTTAAAAGTTGATGTTCTTTTTTGTTTGTTTTTTGGCCAGGGCTGGGTTTGAACCCACCACCTCCAGCATATGGGACCGGTGCCCTACTCCTTTGAGCCACAGGCACCACCCCAGAAGTTGGTGTTCTTTAAGCTCAGAGAAATGGATATAGTATATGACCATAAAATAAACTTTTTTTTGAGACAGTTTCACTATGTTGCCCTTGGTAGATTGCTGTGAAGTTATAGCTCACAGCAACCTCTAACTCTTGGGCTTAATATTCTCTTGGCTCAGCCTCCCAAGTAACTGGGATTACAGGTGCTCACCACAACGCTCAGCTATTTTTTTGTTGCAGTTGACATTGTTTAGCAGGCCCAGGCCAGGTTCAAATCCACCAGCCTCGGTGCATGTGGCTGGTACCATAACCACTGCACTATGGGCATCGAGCCAAAACAAACATTTAATTACTTAAAAACATAATGAAATAAAGTTGATTGCTTAGATTTGGAAGGACGGACTTTAAGGGTATTTTGTTAATCATTAAAGTTTTTTGAGGTACTAGAGAAAAGTGGGCCAAATTTGAGGAATGGACATGAATGAATAATGGAGTGAGGCAACCCTCTAAAACTTATTAGAATATCACCTGCTGAAATTAAAGACTTTGAGACCTATTTACCAAAGGTCTCTTTCCTAAATTACAAATCCATTTTCCTAAACTATTTTTTCATATTCTGAAGTCTTTTCCTGGAATTTTTGAGTACTATCCTCTTGAGAATGTTGGCTATAAAATTAAAATAAAAAGTGACAGTAACTTGAAAAACCAGCACAAGACAGATTAACAAAATGAAAAAAGTAAGTAATGAAGAATAATTAGATACTTCTAAATATTTTTAATGAGAGAAAATATAATAAAGATAAAGGCAGTTGGGAGGCCAACGCGGGCAGATGGCCTAAGCTCATGTGTTTGAGACCAGACTGAGCTAAAGCAAGACCCCAGTCTCTAAAAATAGCCAGCGTTGTGGCAGGTGCCTATAGTCCCAGCTACTTGGGAGGCTGAGGCAAGGGGATCATTTGAGCCCATGAGTTTGAGGTTGCTATGAGCTATGATGTCTACCTGGGGCCACAAAGTGACACTCTGTCTCAAAAAAAAAAAAAAAAAGATACAGACAGAAATGAATGTGCCACTTTCGTATTTTTACTATGTTAATAAAAGATATTATTAAATTTTGTGGTTAAGACTTTCTGCGTTCGGTTTGGCACCTGTGGCTCAACGGGCTAAGGTGCCAGCCATGTACACCTGAGCTGACGGGTTCGAATCCAGCCCGGGACGCCAAATAACAATGACGGCTGCAACCAAAAAATGGCCGGGCGTTGTGGTGGGCGCCTGTAGTCCCAGCTACTTGGGAGGCGGAGGCAAGAGACTCGCTTGAGCCCAGGAATTGGAGGTTGCTGTGAGCTGTGATGCCACAGCACTCTATCCAGGG
>CAUYRH010123230.1:0-74885 GCA_963574655.1 Perodicticus potto
CCTTTTCTTTCCTATACTATTGAACTTCATCCTTTGTCATTATTTTTCTCTTTTGGGACATAGTCTCACTCTGTTGCTCTGTTCCTGGGTAGAGTGCAGTGGCATTATCCTCAAGTCCCTGGGGCTAGCAGTCCTGCCTCACGCTCCCAAGTGGCTAGGACTACAGGTGTACACCACCACACCTGGTTTCTCTGTGTTTCCCGGGGTGGTTTCAAACTTCTGCGCTCCAGTGATCCTCCCCCCCTCAGCTTCCCAAAGCATAGATTACAAAGCATAGGTGAGCCACTGTGCCTGGCTTAGTTGTGTTTTGAATCTGGAATGCCTTGTCCTTTTAAAATCTCACTTTATTTCTGGCCAGTATTTACACTATGTACTACACATCATGGATTGAACTGGGGGAAAAGCTCTTTAAAGAGGTCTTCAAAATGAATATTGCTGTTTGAAAGGGTTAGAAATAAAAAAATGGCTTTCATGTATGAGTCTTATCCTAATTCTTTTTAATAGTTGTATCTCAAAATAGGCTAAACTTATGTGTGTTATAAATTATGTTTGCATTATTTTATTGCTTCACCTTTCAGTGGTCTATAGTGCTTGATACAGATATAACATGGTTATACTATACATGTAGTAAATATACTTCTTTTTTATGGTTCTGATAATGTGAACTCACTGAAAATGGCTTGAAAAATAGTTGCAGTTGACACCCTAATTTGGGTTTTAAAGACTTTATTATAAATTAAATAGAAAAAAAATATTTTATTGTGATCATTCATTGGTAATAAGGATAATTCTTTATAATTCACAGAAGCTTACAGAGGGAAATAAAAGATCAGTTTTTATAGTTATACTTGAAAAAAGAGAAGAAACCTAGGAAATCTGTGGATTGTAGTGGAAATACACCTGAGTAGACCTTCCATTAAATTGCTGGTATTTGAGTATCCACTTTGTGTGAGACAACCCATGCAGTACTGAAAAGATTTTTAAAGATGACTGATTCAACTTTGAAGAGAGTATAATATTTCTAAGTGGAATCAGATGAAATTATAAATTGTTAAAATAGAAGATTGATCAGGAGATGAGTCTTAAGAGATTGGAGTTGTGATGCTCTGACCTGCTTTTTGGTTATGGCCATAGACAACTAAATCATATGAGAGGTTCTAGTACCTGAACCACCATGCTTGCAAATTCTGTCCACTGTACCCCACCTCAAACTCCCAATTCTTGCACTTTGTAAATGATTCACTAACATAAAAAAAGATACAAACTTTTTTGAATTTTTAAAATTGAAACATTTTAAAATTTGTTTTAAAATTTGAATTTTTAAGTAGGAAGCTCTGTCAGAGTCCCTTTCTCTGTTCAATTCACTGGCTTGGTATGACCATTATTAAAGGTGGCTAGGCTTGAGTAAAGAAAGGATTTAGTTCAGGTTTATGAAAATTTCTTATAGAATCATTTTTAAAAATGATTTAATGATTTTTTCTTCTAGTTTTTTTCCTTATTGTGACTTTTTTATTTAAGACAGAGTCTTAACTTTCTTGCTATCTGGGTACAGTGCCATGGCGTCATAGATCACAGCAACCTCAAACTCTTGGGCTCAAGCAAATCTCTTGCCTCAGCCTCCTGGGTAGCTGGGACTACAGGTGCAAGCCACAACACCCAGCTATGTTTTAGAGACTGAGTCTCTTGCTCAAGCTGGTCTTAAACTCCTGAGCTCAAGTAATCTACCCACCTCTGCCTCCCAGGGTGCTAGGATTATGTGAGGGTGCCCAGGCCTTTATTGTGACTTTAAAGTGCAACATTCCAGACATTTTAAATCCTCTGGCCAGGCATGGTGGTTTAACACCTGTAATCCCAGCACTTTAAGAGGCTAAAGTGGGAGGATTACCTGAGGCAAGGAGTTTGAGACCAGCCTGGGCAAAAGAGTGAGACCACATGTTTACAAAAAAATGTTTAAAATATTAGCCCCAGCTCCACTGGTGCATGTCCTCAGTCATAGGTACTTAGGAGGCTGAAGCAATTGGATCACCTGAGCCCAGGAATTTGAGGTTGCAGTGAGCGCTCACCTGCGCTCTAGGTGGGGCGATAGAGTGAGACCCTGTATCAACAAAAATCACCAGCATTTATTTCCATAGTAGGTAGAAATGAAACAATCTCCAAAACATAATCTCCCCACACGTATTGTAATGGAGGATCATTATTTATAAGAGCCTGGTATTGAATTTTACCTAAGCCACTTATCTCAAAAGTAGCATTGATCTCCTAAGGTGAGGTAGTATTTGTTAAGTACTCAGAACAATCCCTGGCAGATAGGCGGCACTATAAAAAATTTCTGTGATCCTATTATTAAAAAATCAGGATATAGAATAATATGAATAGTATCATGCCATTTGTTAAAAGGAGGTTTGGATAAATGTCTAGAAACCAGCTGATATAAAATATTTCTGGGACAGTACAACTTACGGAAATGATTTCTTTGGGAAAAGAGATCGATCCTGGAGAAGAATGTATATTTCATCAGCTTTTCATCAGAAAGCCCCTCCCCCTGCCTTATTATTATTTTTTTTACCATATGTTGATTTTTAAAATAATGTCATGTTTCAAGTAATTTAAGAGAATCTACCTTAAGAATCTTATCTTCTTTTCAGATGGCCCTTCTGAGGCACCAGTGACCAATGGAAACACAACAGTGCCAGCCCTGAATGATGATCTGGACATCTTTGGACCGATGATTTCTAATCCCTTACCTGCAACTGTCATGCCTCCAGCTCAGGTATGTGTTAAGAATAGGGTTTTATATGCTCATTGCTTATTTCCTTTTCGAAAAGTTTCAAAATTTCAATTTTCAAAGGATTATTTCTGAGCAGTCACTAAATTGAAAACCTTCTGTTCTTTAGACCAGGTCTTTGCAAATAAAGTAGTGCACTGGTGCTATAAAAGCAGAGTTGAATAGCTAGAACGGGGACTTTACGACCCATGAAGCTTAAAATATTCACTGTCTTTAAAGTTCTAATCCTTGCTTTAGGGAAATAACAGTGTTTAGAATGAACAAGTGGAAAAACTCAGACAACCTCAACTTTAACCTGAGATTTGCAACAAAGTCACTTACTTCAGAGGTTTCTAAACTGTGTAAATAATGACTGAAATAAGATCTGGAAAATTCAATACTCATATTCTTTTTTAAATGAAGATAAATGCTGTTTTAAATCAGCCTAAAACTTACCTTGCTGTTTTTTATTTAGTGATTTTAAAAAATATCTAGCACAAGGCCATGGGCAGTGGCTCACGCCTGTAATCCTAGCACTCTGGGAGGCCTACGTGGGTGGATTGCCTGAACTCAAGAGTTCCAGACCAACCTAAAAATGGCTGGCTGTGGCTAGCATCTATAGTCCCAGATGCTGGGAGGCTGAGGCAAGAGAATTGCTTCAGCCCAAGAGTTTGAGGTTGTTGTGGGCTGTGATGCCACAATGTTCTATCCAAGGGCATCAAAGTGAGATTTTGTCTCAAAAAAAAAAAAAAAAAGTGTGTGTGTGTGTGTGTATATATATATATATATGTATGTATATAATACATATATATACATACATACATACACACACATATATACACACACCCACACATGTATATCTAAAACAATTATATTAATGATCAGGATATTTTAAAAATATTATGAAGTTTTGAATTGCCTTCTCAACATCATAGAATTTCTATAGGTGAAGACATGAACTTTCAGGAAATAAGTTACTCTTCAGCAAGAGTTCTATTTTAAATTTATATTTGACAAATTAATTTGTTTTGGTATAGCATTATTTTTGAATAACTGAGTCAAATTGGAATTGTTTGGATAGAAAGTTTTATAAGAAAAAGTCTTATTAGAAAGATTAACAATCTATTTTTATTACACATATTTATTGTTATGATAGTTGTATAGTTACCACTAGAATTGAACAGGTAGATTTCTTAGGAATAATTACTTTAAAATGGATCTTTATCAAAATTGTCTGCAGCAGCAGTGCTTATTCTCAGCAAAGATAGCTTGTTTTATGGCTTTATATCTCCCCCCAACACATAAAAAGAGAGACTAAGTATTGTTATTGTTTCAATTAATTAGTATTAATTACTTTATGAATTTGTGCCAACATGGGTGATTTTTCTGAGCATTGAATAAATTTTAGTAAAGGATTCTCTACCTTGTGAATATGAAATAGATTGATTTTACCATCTGCTGTACATCTCTAGAATCTAGTCTACCTAAAGGGAGTTAGAAATACTCAGTTGACAGGAGTGTATGTGTGTATTGGGGGTTTGAGAAACAGTTCCAGAGTTCCCAGTGTTGGTATGGAGAAATTATTTGTCCCATCCTGGTTTTTTTTTTAAGAGACAGAGTCTCACTCTGTCACCCTTAATATTGAGTGTGGTAGCGTCACAGCTCACAGCAACCTCGAACTCTTGGGCTTAAGTGATTCTCTTGCCTCAGCCTCCTGAGTAGCTGGGACTGTAGGCACCTGCCATAAGGCCCAGCTATTTTGTTGTTGTTGCTGCAGTTGTCATTGTTTTAGCTGGCCCAGGCCGGGTTTGAATCCATATGTGACTGGCACCGTAACCATTGTGCTATAGGCGCCAAGCCTTCCCATCCTGTTTTTCATATACATTCACCCAGTATCTAGAGCTACATAAGTGTTGAGTCCTGTCCTTGCTTTTTTTATCTCTAAGATCCCTTTGACATAGAGGCCCTGCAGCTTCTTGAAGTGCAGAAAGGCATCCAGATTTTTTTTCTTTGTATCCTGGGGTTGTAGCGCTTACAAATGCAGCTCCAAAAAAGTAAATGAAAGTTTGAGTGCTTACTAGCCTTGCTGTTTGTTTTGGCCACTTTTAGACTTTGTTCATGTTAAAGTAGATGTTACCTAGTATCTACCTTCAGCAGAAGAAACATATGTGATGTTTAGAGGGGACTGGAGATTATAGCTTCTCCTACCATTCTGTGTTATCTTACAATTCTCTCTCATCTACAGGGAACAGACCCCTGGTTTTGAGTAAATCCTTAGATTGAAGAGAAACTAAATGTGACAAAAAGATCACTTAGTGATGTAGTTCCTTTGTTATCTAACAGTATTAACAATAAATACTAAATATACTTAACCATTGTACAAAAACACTTCTTGTGGTCAAGCCCATCCCCCTTCTAGGGGAGAGAGACTGAATGGAGAAGTGACGTGTCTAAGGACACACCACTAGGAAGTCCTGGCAGGCTGCCTCCAGCCCATGCTCTTAGCCTCTGGGACCTGTTGTTGCTTCATTGGTACCGTAGATATATTTTATTCAAAGGCATCGTCATATTTGATATTCCATCATGTCTAATTTCTTACACATTTCAGAGTTTTTTGCAAAATTAGGTTCTTTTTATTTGTAGCTCATAATTCTTGCTTAATTAGTCATAATGGATTCAAAATCAATGTGTGATTTACCAGAATGGATGGTAATTTATTGTATGATGTTCTAGCCAGGACATTAAATGGTTGAATTGAACTTTGACTTGCTACTCACCTTCTTTTATAGTTTGAGAAGAATCGTAGCTAGCTTTTACTAGTCTTCATAGAATTCCTTAACACTTTTTTCATATTTAAAATGTGTCCATATAAACAGATGTGAATGTGATTGAATATTTTATGACTGCAGAGATCATTAAGGTTGGTAGTTGTGATTGTGTAATAATGCAATTAAGTGAACATTTTGTGTTATATTTAATATCTGCTTATTTATTGGTATCTGTGTTCATTTGCTCCTTTATCCAAAATGGAGTGCAGGATATGGTTGGTAGGTGGTTAAAGTTTTGCTGTACTTCATTTCTGGATAGATCGGAAACATTCTAATGTGATTAAAACTTGACTAGGTGTATAAATCTTTTATGATGCAGCTTATTAAAAAACAAAACCTTTAGTCACAGCAGGATCCTCTTGCAGTCTGCTACAGTGGTAGAAATGTTATTTATTCCAAGAGATAGCAGTTCCTTGAAGCAATAGTTGTCAAGGAGTGCTGAGCAGGTCCTCAAGACAACAGCCACAAACTATTGTTGAACCCAATGGGTTCAGGGTTCAGGATGTAATGAGGAAAAATGTGACATAGCTGGTAAATGCAATTTATTATGAAAAAGCCTCATCTACCTCTTTTATATGAGTAGATCAAGTTAAAAAACACTGAGCCTTTTGCTCTAGATGTTTGTGTGTGGCCTGTCCTCTTGACGGTCAGTGCCTATTTCACCTCCTATAGTTGTTTGTCTAATTTGATAACTTTATTTGGAGTTCAAGTAATAGATGAACTGTGCTTTACTATGCAGAATTCGACCCCTTATTTTGGTGTTTGTCTCAGGGGACGTCCTCTGTAACAGCAGCTGCTACGCTTTCTACAGTAACATCTGGGGATCTAGATCTGTTCACCGAGCAAACCACAAAATCGGAGGAAGTGGCAAAGAAACAACTCTCCAAAGACTCCATCTTATCTCTGTATGGTACCGGAACCATTCAACAGCAAAGCACTCCTGGTAATTAATTTTGAATTCTGCTTTCAATGAATTGTGATGACATTACTGGAAGTACATCCTTTGTAATTGTAATAATATTAATTATATTTCTTCCCTATTTTTCTGTGTAGTGGGTGCTTTTGTTGCAGTTCATACAACTATGAAATTCACATGAACAAAGCATTAGAATTAAAAAATAAAGATGCATGTACAGGATTCACAAAACTTTATTCATTTATAATCAACAAGCTGTTCACATACCATTTAATATTGTTTCACAAGCTTTATAGGACATGGATTATCTGAAGAATTGTTGAAATTTTATTTGCATGGAGTTTATGACTTTGTATACAGTATATTTTCTTTGTACATAAACAATAAGCACTCTGAATTGTTACATGGTACCAAAAAAGTTTTGAAATTTTGTAATTAGAATGACATACTAGCATACAATTTATTGTTTACAGTTTAATGTGTCAGATCATTTCCTGTAGAATAATGAGCTGTATTTCACATATGAGCTAAAATTATATGATAACCCAGCTACTTTCATTAAAGAAGGATAGAGTTAACTTTCACTTGCCTGTTTGGTATCGGGAAACCAGTGGTACATGTCACTAGAAGCCGCATACATGTCTAATCTCATGCTGTGTAGTTTGGTCCTCACAATAGAAGAAATTTCATGAGGCTGTTGCATAACATTTACACTTCTTAATTAAATTACTCATGTTAATTACTGATTTGTCTGCATTCTGGAAATAACTAGGTCCAAAGGTTTAAGTGTGCTGGTCTGAGCTGTGAGAGTAGACTGAAATAAAAGTTTTTGCTATGGGTGGCTCAGAAAGACAGTACTCCTTTTTCTGTGACTATAGCGGAGTTCAGATGTAAGCTATCGCCCTGTTCTCTTCATTCATTTTCTTCTCATGGTTCTTGTGATGCAGGTGTGTTTATGGGACCCACAAATATACCATTTACCTCACAAGCACCGACTGCATTTCAAGGTTTCCCATCAATGGGTGTACCTGTGCCTGCAGCTCCTGGCCTTATAGGAAATGTGATGGGACAGAGTACAAGCATGATGGTAGGCATGCCCATGCCCAATGGGTTTATGGGAAACGCACAGACTGGTGTGATGCCACTTCCTCAGAATGTTGTTGGCCCACAAGGAGGAATGGTGGGACAAATGGGCGTACCCCAGAGTAAGTTTGGCCTGCCACAAGCACAACAGCCCCAGTGGAGCCTCTCACAGGTAGGGGTCACTTACTTTTCAACTTCACCCCAATCAAAGAAACCAGATTTATTTCCCAAATGGTTTTATTTGTTTTTATTCTAGTGATGTGGCAGAAAGAATTCAGTAGGAATAATGTTGTATACGATCAAACTTGTTTATAGATGTTCGGAAGTTGTATCAAATAGGAGGTTGTGTCGAGTAGATAAATGATTTGTCTTTATCCCTATTTTTTTTTTCTTTATCCCTATTCTTAAAGGTATTCTGTAAAGAGATGTTAAGCGTTTTTCATTTCAGATTATAACACAACTGTCATGGTGAGTATACTTGTTTGTCAATAGCTAGAAATTATCTTGGGCATCATTAAAGACAGACTTTCTGCCACCAAGCTTTTTGGATAACTTTCACGAATTAGAAAAAAAAAATCCAGCCTCATATTCTCAAAGCACTATTAGGGATCTAGACTCTAAAGGATCTAGACGCACAGGTACATATGGTTACCTGGAGCTGCAGGCTCCAGGTCATATGGTTACTTCCTTTGGATTCACAAAAATTCTTAAAATTGCATTTTCTTTCTACCTATTCTCTAATGACTTTTATGTTTTAAAAGTACCCACTAGCTCAAGAGTTCCCACAAGGCATGAACAAGTCCATACTTGTGTCATTCCTTCACTTTATAGAATCCTGTTTTATCTAAGTTAGAGTTAAGAGACAATATTTCTATTTTAGGTACTCTGTTCTGACTGTTCACTAGCCAGGTCCATGTTCCCAGTCTTCTTCCTTTTACATTTCCTATTTGGTGTTTTCCAGCATTTTGGTGATCTTGGTTTCTTTTTGGTCAGTTCTTTTTCCTTGAGAGCATTCATGTAATAGTCTAGAATGATTTTTAACTAATGTTAGCAGTATCACTGTATGTCCCAAGAATGCTCTTAAGTTATTTTTGCTGTCACCATTTACAGGAATATATCTAAGACATTTGTCTCTATCTTTTTGAAACTCTCAAAAATTGCCAGATGTCAGTCACAGTTTTTATGTGGCCGGAATGCTGAAGCATACAGCCAGCTCAAGTGAAGGTGCTAGATGCTGACGTTGGCTGTTACCTCCAGATAGTGCAAAGGGGTGATGCTGTTCTCCAGCACTCTGTTAGTAAAATCTATTAGCCAATGATAGGTGGTTAAAATATCCTTTAGTGGGTATGAAGATGTGGTGTTTCCCTTCAGATACTTATGATGCCTGAGCAGTGACGTGGCTCATCTTACTGTCTTCAAATAATTGCAAATATGTGTACCTTGTTAAGAACACACTCTAACCCTGAGCACAGGGGTTGAACCCACTCTGTTCTTTACAGTAAATCTTGCATTTGCTTCTCTTTTCACCAGTTTTGGCAGTAAGACTCCACAGAGTTAAGGTGCTTATATATATATTTGACTGTGGTGTGAAATTAATTTAAGATATTTATGTTGCTAGATCAACAAAAGAAAAAAGTGTACTTTTATGACCACTTTTTAATATTGAGACAGTATATAGAGCCATTTAGGATTTTAATAGAGAATATTTTAACTATCAGACAAACTTTATAGGATAATTTTAGACTATTTTACTTTCTAAACTTTTCTGAGTCCTTAGTAAAGCACAATATCCTAGTGTAGTTGAAAGAGTAGTAGATTCATTTTATAATATATACTCAGATACAAATTCAAAGATTGCTTTGGTGTATTTTTTCAGTTGTGGTTAATCTTTAGGGATAAGAAATTGAACCTAGAAAGTGAGTAAATGCAGGGTATCCATAAAGTTTGTGTGCAATTTAAAATAGTTGTCTATTTTAATTGAACAGCTGAATAGACTGTTTTAAATTGCACATGATCTTTATGGACACCCTGTATAACATGATTGAGATCATAGTATGGGCAGTGCTAAAAAGTAGAAGAAAATAAAGGACAAGAAGGGAACGAAGTAGCTATTTGCTTTCTATAAAAAAAATATTTGAATGGTAGTCTGCTTTTACTCCAGTGCTCTAATTTTCACATTATTGGAAGAAACGGCCAACTGTGGCTAAAGAAACAATAATCAAAAGTAAAATAAGCCCCTTAAACTAAGCCTTTCCTGTGTTTCACAGATGAATCAGCAAATGGCCGGCATGAGTATCAGTAGTGCAAACCCCGCGGCAGGCTTTGGCCAGCCCCCCACCACCACTGCAGGATGGTCTGGAAGCTCATCGGGTCAGACTCTGAGCACACAACTGTGGAAATGAAAACTGAGATACAAGTTTCATCCAGAACTACCACCTGACATTCCTTGCTAAAACGCATCTAGTTCCCCTGTTTATTCATGTACATATATATTTTTTCTTTTTACCCATTTGTTCATATTACGAATTATCTGATTGACCGTGTTGGTCTGTACTGATTAAATTTGATGTGGTGAAAGCAGGTTGATAAACCATTTTATGTCAAAGGCAGCTTTGCTCATATTTCCCATGATTTCATAAATGAACATTATTTGAGAAGCTGCTCAATCAACTTGCATAATTAGTTTTACACTCAATAAAATTATAGCTCTAATGTTTGCATATAAGGGAAGTAGTTATCATGTTAGTAATACCTCTAACAGTATAAACCCCGCCCCCCAATTAGCCAGTAATTCTGTAGGAAGGTACTGTATGATCAAATGTTTAATCATATAAATAGAATGTAAATGTATCACTGAGCACTGTTTTCTAGTGTATCAAAATTCTTTTATTTCATCATTCACTTCACTGTGCTGTTGTTATGATGTGCTTAACAGGGAACGTGGTTAGTGAAAGGAAGATAAACCTGGATGTTACTATGAAACTTAGTTTAATGAATGTTAGAGTAATTCAAATTTTATCTGCCTCTCATAATTTGGATCTCCTCTTATGTACATAGTGCTAATGTGAAGACCTTTTTCTGCACTATAAAACACAGGGTAACTAAAACAAAGCCACTTTGAATCCTTGAAGGTATGTCCAGGTTTATGACAGTAATTGTGTTTACATTTTATGGTGCCTAGTATTGACAAAATATTATTTCCCTATATTAAACAGATGAATCCATAGACCTTTCAATTGTGGGGTTTTTATTTCCTGTGATGTATATTGCCACCAACCTTCCAAAAAATTATTTAATGTTGCCAAACAGGAATTGACACTGTTCAGCTGATAGAATGCTTGTCATCTGTTTCTGAAACCTGTTCAGTTGTACCAGTTGTAAGGCTAATCGGGAGTAGGGAGAGAGCATGTAAGATACTCGGAATGGGGTTGTGCAGTGTCTCAGAACTGTACCGTGCAGAGGTTTTCTAGCTCAGTGGTAGGGAGGACGTGCACAGCAGGGAAGACAACACGTGCATTCGTTCGTGCCGCCCAGCGGGCTTCTGTTAACTGACCAGACGTCCGTCAGCTGGCGGGAAAGGCTGCTGAACTGAAGTAAAATGAACAATACCTGAACGCCGCACGTCCTCGTCCACACCCACTGCCAGGCACACTGCACCAGGTGTCGCCTCCGTTTTATACCTCGATTGTCACTGTGTCCAGGTGGTACTTGGGCTCATTGGCTAGATTGACCTTCTCTGTCCGCGTGTGCCACACGAGCACCTGCAAGACAGGGGGATGACTGAGTCGGGCGCTCCCGGGGCTGACGCTCAAGGGCAGGGCAGGCAGCTCACATGCGCTCAGTACCTTGGTGCAGTTACTTGCTTTAGGTTCCAGTTCTTCCACTGTTGTTATCTGTTTTAGAAAGTCAGATTCTTGCATCCCTGGCTGGGATCCACGCCGCTTAAATACAGCTTTTGGGTTGGACAGGATGACTTGAAGACTTACAGCAAATCCTTTGTGAAAAGTTAAAAAAAATGACTTTTAAAGTAAAATATTGGTGTACTTCTCTTTTTTCCACATAAATTTGGTCACATCAGAAACAATTTTTTAAATACAGATTTAAATATGAACATTACCTGTATTACATTCTCAAAAGGAAAATCAGTCATCACTATATTGTGCATTCAGTGCAAAATAGAGGTGTGCACAGGGGCACACATATGCAAAATAGGACGTCTAGGCTGTTGATAATAAAGGGTGAATTTTATAAGCTGCTATTTCACAAAGAACATCACATCCCCACATTTGACCCTTTAGAAATAGCCAAAAACTAAGTGCAGCTGAAAACATGCAGACTCAGCCTAACTATACTGGGAGGGTGGGACTGCCTGCCCTTTGGCATCAGTAGGCATGCTTATCAAAATTAGCACTGCTCTGATTTACTTTGCACTTAGAAGATTGAATAAAAGAAGTAAAGTCAATTAGAAAATGAATAATAATTATAATCGTTTGGTTTAAATTTCTAATTTTGCTCAATCTGAAAAGGGTGGGGGCTGTGGCAGTGCAGAAGATACCAAGCCATGTGATAAATTTGTTCTTTTGTATTTCATTTACCAAAAAAAAAAAAAAAAGTGTGAACTTCCTTCAGTGGTTTGGTCATATGAAAAAATCATTACTGTTTAAACTGTAATTAACAAACTCTGTGTTTAAGGCTCAGCCATTAAAGCATTGTAGAAGTAATTGTTTTGCCATCTCAGCAAGTAATTATTTTGAAGGTTTGTAGCCCTGGATCTTTTTGCTCTTAATGACAAAGGTGACATTGTAAAGTTAGGCATTCTCCCAGAGTTGAAGCTATGAAGACCAATCCCAGGAACACTTCTTAGCAACTTTTTGCCCTTCTCCATATTAAATGATGTCTGCTGCTGCTTGCAAAAGACGGTTAGCAAAGTCATTATCAAATGATACCAGGCAGTAATTGAGGAGTGATGAGAACACCACAACCACCATTCTCATAACCTCTCCAGATGCCAGACAGGGCCCATCTCTGTTCTAGACCCTACTGCCTTTTTGGGAAAACTGAACACTAAGCCACTTACAAACACAAGTTGGTACAGCAGGTGCTGAGTGAAGCAGAAAAAGAATCATAAAGCATAAGCCTTAGGACTAGAGGAAGGCAGCATGCTGGCAGAAAGAATGCAGAATTTGGAATTATTAGAAGCCTTTTGTTTTGCCGAGGTCCCCTGCATTGGCTAAGTCCCTAATTTTTCTTGACTGTGCAACTTTCCCATTTCCTGACCTGCAAGAAAAGTGTGGCACCTTCTCGACTCAGTGTTTGATGGAAAATTAATGTTGGAAGGACTCAACTGACTGGAAAGCACTATTATGATAGCACAATATATAAATAAAAGTGCCATTATAAATATTATGAGGGACAGGCAGTATTAGCCACCACGTATGGCTGGAGAATGAATACTGGTTGACAGGTAAAGGGCTTATGAAAGTTCTGGGTAGCAGAGCCAGGCCACCTCCGTGTCACACCATTACGGAAACAAGTCTGAAGCTGGCATCAGACCTCTAGGCCAGCCACAGGACTCCTCAACAAAAAGTCAGAGGTTCACATTAATAACACAAAGTGCCTTTTCTAATAGGCCAAATGTTAAAAAGAGTTCTTTTGCTTTTTTTTGACTTGCTTATAGATAAGTTTCATCCTTTTTTATCTAGATGACGGTGTGCCCTTCCCATCACACTGACACTCCTGGTAGATCTTTCACATGGCTCCCAGGTGTTTACTGTATTTCTCCATTCTCAAAAATAGGATCCACATTGTGCAGAAGTAATTCTGAAAATGATATGAAGCCACTTTGATCTGATTTTCTTCACTTTCCCCCAAGACTTTAACATCATCACAAACCACTGCAGGATTCAGATTTAGAGTATTTTGTTTTCCTCGGCTCAGGAGAAGCCTAGCTGCTAACCCAGAGTTACATGGCAGAATCTACACAGTTCACAGCCATTCATAGATGGCAGAATCTACACAGTTCACAGCCATTCATAGAGCTAAACATTATTCTGCTGCAAGGCCCCCTTTCCTGGCCTCACTGGAGGATGGGGGTGCACCTGGAAGGCCAGGACCCTGGAGATATTTTAGTGTGGCACACCATGGTAGCAAAGTGTTTCTCTGTTTTCTAATATAAAGGTGGGGAAGAGCATGATTCAGTTGAGGTAACCAGTTACCTCGATTTCCTTTGCCCAGGCCCTGCTCACAGCCATCAGGGCTAAACCCTGGGTTGCTTTTTTAGGGAGCATCTGACCTGCTGTGAAGCTGGAGATAGTTAAAAGAGTTCTTTAAAACCATGGCAAGGATGTTTTAGCTCTGAAAGCACTGATTTCCAACCTCAGATGGATATCTTGAGTTTTTTTCAATTCCAAGTATCAATACTAAAAGTATTACATCTTTCTTCCCTTTTTTTAGTGAGATTACTTTATCTTTCAAGATGTTGCAGTAGCTTTTGAGATGTTAAAATAATGGGAGTAAGATTTTCTGCCCTGGTCAGTTTTATAAAAAAATGGTTATGAAAAATGGTTGTTCACTGTGAAGGCAGAGATTTCCTGACTTCTTCAAATGGATTGGGGTGGGGGTGGGGGGATATACAGTTGGCCTCCATCTGTGCAGGTTCTACATCTGTGGATTCCATTAACCACAGGTCGAAAATATTTGAAATCAAACAATGAAATATAACAATGCAACAATAAAAATATAAATCTAAGAGCTATATAGTAAATCAGCTATTCACATAACATTTACATTGTATTGGGTATTATAAGTCATCAAGAGATGATTTAAAGCATATAGGAAGAAACATGTTTTTGTATTTAAATATGCCATTTCATACTGGGGACTTGAGTGTCCATGGATTTGGTACCTATAGGAGTCCTGCAACCATCTCCCCCTCAACCCAGATTACTGAGGGACAGTTATTTCCTCCTAGGCAGAAGGACAAGGCCTACCTCAATATATGCCTGCTGACGTTATTAATGGAGTGGACAATTTGTAAGCCATTCAAAGGCCAACAAGCCTTTTCTACTTCTGGACAAGACAGAGCCAGCAGGCGCTGTTTTTTCCCCTACTGTTGCAAATAACTAAAAACCAAGCAAAATGTTTGAAAAAAGTTTCCAAACATTGGGAAAGAGGCGTGCAGGACAGAAATCTCTGAGGAAAAGAAATGTGATCCCTACAACTGCCCTAGCTTCCTCCCTGAAGTGTGTTTTTTGGCTATAACACATGGAGGAAAACCCAAAAAGCTCTGCAATCTCCTCAAGCTGAAACAATTGAGAATCCGAGGAGGCTAAAATGATTAGAATTTGCAGGGTAGGGTACTGGAAAGCGCTTTCCTCAAGTCTTCAGCTGAGTGTGATCAGCAAATGCACAAAAGTACGGAGGCCAGGTAAAGACCCACTAGAAAGAAGCAGGTGAATCCATCATTGGCTGTCACTCAGCGACAGGAATAGCGCTACCTAGTAAGAGCTGAGGCACCTGGGAGAGCACTTGGACAGTTACTGTGTCCAATGTGGGGTCAAATTCACCTGGACCTCAATGCTGAGGTGGTTCAAACTTTAAAAGCAAGCCTGGAAAGGATCAAATTGTTTCCAAGTTAAATACTTACATATATATTTATGGTGTGTGTATATATGTGTGTGTGTATATGTATATACATAGAGATATATATGATGTGTGTGTGTGTGTGTATTTCATCCATTATCTAGAAACATAAAAGTTCAAAATGGTTGAGACACAAAATATACAAAGAGTAAAAAAAAAAAAAATCCCATAATGAAGAAAAAATCCAGTCATGACACAGATGAGAAAATTACAGAACAAGGACATTAAAATACATTGTAAACATGCTTCATATGTTCAAAAACGTAGAGGAAAGACTCAGCATTGCAAGTAAAGATATGGAAGACATAAAAAAAGACCCAAAGTATTCTCAGTGATGAAAAGTGCAATGTCTGAGATGAAAAGTATTAATACACTGGTGGGACGAACAGCAGATAAGACATTGCAGAATAACAGATTGGTTAATTTGAACACAATAATAAAACTACCAAATTAAACACAAAAAAAGAGCCAACACACACAAACATGTTGAATCACAACAACATGAAAGGTGAGAGAAAAAAATAGATGAAGAAACAATGAAAAATCAAATATATATAATGCTTAAATAATACTATCAGCCAATTAGGCCTAAATATAATATAATGCTTAAACAATACTGTAAACCAGTTAGGCCTAAATGACATAGAACACTTCACTCAACAATAGCAGAACCTAGGCAGTCCCCAAGTTATGAACAAGGTTCTGTAGGTTTGCTCTTAAGTTGAATTTATACGTTAGAACAGGTACATTTGCTTATTACTTGTAATAGCCTCTGTTCATAAGTGCGTGTCACATGTCAGTTGGATGTTTGTAACTCGAGGGCTGAATGTACACAATCTTTTCATGTTCAAATGGAACATTATCAAGGTAGACCACAGTCTAGGCCATAAATCGATTCCCAATACATTTAAAAGAATTCAAGTTGCACAAAGTGTTCTTTGACCACAGAAGAATTAGAATAGAAGTCAGTAATATAAAGATATCTGGAAAATTCCCCAAATATTTGGAAACTAAACAATATTAACTGTAGATAAAATATAGATCAAAGAAATCAAATGGGAAATGAGAAAGTGGTTAACAGAATGAAAACAAAAATAAAAACAATCGAAATTTGAGATACATCTTAAAGCGGTGCTTAGATGGAAAATTATTTTTTAAAGCACTAGGCACTTATTAGATGAGAAGAAAGGTCCAACTTAATGACCTCTGCTCCCACCTAGAAAAAGTAAATGAAACCTAAAGTAAATAGAAAAAAGGTACTAATAAGAGCAGAAATCATTGAAATAGAAATAAAAAAGAAGAGACAAGATCAGTGAAATAAAAATCTACCCCTTGGAGAAAAAAGTCAGTAACATTGACAAACATCTACTCATACTTATCAAGAAAAGAAGGCATCAATTCCCAAGTTAGAAATGAAAGAGGATATATCAGGGTGTGTTCTACAAACATTAAAAATAATAAAAGAATATTATCAGCAAATCTACATGTTATGACAGTCAAAATAGACGAATTCCTTGAAATACAAGCTACCGAAGTTCACTTATGAAGAAACAGATCAACTGAAATAAGCCTGTATCAATTAAGGAAGAAATAACAGCAATTCTACATTAATTGTTCCAAAAAATAGAAAAGGAAGAAACACTTCTTAAATCATTCTATGAGAGCAATGTTTCCTTGATACTAAAAATAGACAAAAACATTACAAGAAAACTACAGACCAAGAACCCTCATGAGCACAGAGAAAAATTCTCAATTTTAGCAAATCAAATCCCACAATAAGAAAGTAAGTGTCATGGACTACATGAGGCTTATCCCAAGATTGCAATGTTGCTTTAACATTTCAAAATCAATGTTATTCATCATATTAACAGAGTAATAAAGAAGAAAAACTAACCAGAGAAAATCACATTTGATAAATTCCAGATTCTAGTTAAGATTAAAAGGGGGAAAAAAAAAACAAACCTTTAAGCAAAGAACAGAAATGAACTTTCTCTACCTTATTAAGGGCAACAAACAAAAAAGCAAAAAACCTATTGCCAACATTATACTTAATAAGAATGAGGCAAGAATGACTGCTCTCAATTTTTATTCAGCAGGTACTGGTGTTCCTGGTCATTTAAATCAGAAAAAAAAAGCACACAGGTTGGAAAGAAGTACAGCAACCCTCGCTTCCCCCTTCAGCTTCTATCGTCTAAGCATCAATTTAATCTCACCTCCACAGACTTGTTCGAGTACTGTGTTCTCTCTTCCCTACACAGAATCTAATTCTAGCAGGACTGTTACAAATAACAACCATTTCCAGTTCTTAAAAGAGGGATTTTGCCATCAATATCTTTATAGTCTGGTCACAGAAAAAGATACTAACAACTTTTTCTCTGGAATGATCACTGTGGCTGAGTGTACTCTTGTAGAATATTGGGCTCTTGACACACTCCTAGTTTTTTCAGTAAGTATCAGGTCATTTCAAAAATCTCTCTACCTACTTTAAAAAATAGGAAAAAAGATTTAAACTTTCAAATTAAGTGCCGTCCTGGAACTTGCTGGAGAAAGAAAGAGATGTGTGTGCGTGTGTGAGACCTCCTCCCCTCTCCTCTAATTCTCTCCGAGGTGCCAAATTCTCTGTTCATATCATTTCCTAGCAAAGCACACTTGGCCTTTGAGAATGTTGTACGAATGTGTCAGTCTTTCCCTCAAGATATAATTTGTCATACAGGGGGTCCCCAAAGTCACCAAACACAGGGAAAATGGGAAATTGTAGCTAAATGTATCTTTATTTAGAAAATATTCTCTACATATTGGCTACCTCTTAGTAAAATTTTGTAAAGAAAGGTACATTTAACCACAATCACCCATTTTGCCTGGTAATAACAACTTTTGGGACATCCTATGTTAATATTGAAATTTGCTCTTTTAAAGGGTGTGATTAAGTAGTTTTTAGTACATTCATAACTCTGGGCACCATAAAACTCTTCTTTTCCCATTGAATGTCTTAGCACTTCTGGCAAAAAATCAATTGACTATAAATGTAAGGGATTTTTCTGGACTGTCAATTTTAATGCACATGGTTGTCCTTATTCTCACTATAGATGGTTGTGCTTATTCTCACTATATTTCGGGAGTTTCTTTTCTTTCTTTCTTTGTTCTTGATTTGCCCAGACTTGTCCTAAACTCCTGCACTCAAGTGGTCCTCCTACCTCAGCCTCCAGAGTAGCTGAGACTACAGGCACTACCATGCCTGCCAATTGAACTATGGTAGTTTGAGAGTACATTTTAAATTGGGAAGTGTTAAGTCCTCCAACTTTTCAAGGTTGTCTTGACTATTGTGAGTTCTCTGCTCTTACCTGTGAATTTTAAGATTAATCACCTCAATTTTTGGAAAAAGGGCAGTCAGAATTGTCATAGAAATTGCACTGAAGATTAGAATAATTAGGGGGAATATTACCAATTTAGCAGTATTAAGTCTTCCAGTACAAAACAATATGAAGTTTTTCAATCTATGAACATGAGATTTCTCTCCACTTCTTTTGTTCTTTGTTTCAATGTTATTATGTATGTACTGTCCAATGTATGTCTTATAATTTTTAAATTACTATTTTATTATTACACTATCATGAATGAAATTGTTTTCCTAGTTTCATTTTCAGATTGTTTCTTGCTAGTGTATACAACTGATTTTCATATACTGATTTTGTATCATGCAATCCTGATGTGTGTATGTGTTCCTTAGGGTTTTCTATGTAAAGGATTATGTCATTAAATGGAGATAATTTTACTTATTCATTTACCATCTGGATATCTTTAATTTCTTTTTCTTGCCTTACTACTATAGCTAAAACCTCTACTACAACAGTAAATACAAATGGCAAGAGAGGTATTTCTTGTTTTGTTTTTGATCTTAGAGAAAAAGCATTCACTTTTCAACTATTAACAATGTTAGCTATTAGCTTTTCATTGATATGTTCTATCAAGAAGAGGAAATTATTTTCCATTCTTAGTTTATTGATCTTCTGCCTACTGTTTCTTTGTTGTTGTTGTTTTAATTTATTGTTGGCAATTCATTGAGGGTACAAGAAACCAGGTTACACTGATTGCATTTGTTAGGTAAAGACCCTCTTACAATCGTGTCTTGCCCCCAAAAGGTGTGGCACACACCAAGACCCCACCCCCTCGCTCCTTCCCTCTCTCTGCTCTTCTTTTCTCGAACCCTCCCTCCTCCTTTCTCTCTCTGTTCTCCCCTACCCCCACCCGCACCATGTCATTAATTGTCATTAATTGTCCTCATATCAAAATTGAGTACATAGAATTCATGCTTCTCCATTCTTGTGATGCTTTACTAAGAATAATGTGTTCCACTTCCATCCAGGTTAATACAAAGGCTGTAAAGTCTCCATCTTTTTTAATGGCTAAATAGTATTCCATAGTGTACGTATACCACAGCTTGTTAATCCATTCCTGGGTTGGAGGGCTTTTAGGCTGTTTCTACATTTGGTGATTGTAAATTGAGCTGCAATAAACAGTCTAGTGCAAGTGTCCTTATGATAAAAGGACTTTTTTCCCTTCTGAGTAGATGCCCAGTAATGGAATTGCAGGATCAAATGGGAGGTCTAGCCTGAGTTCTTTGAGGGTTTTCCATACTTCCATCCAAAAAGGTTGTATTAGTTTGCAGTCTCACCAGCAGTGTAAAAGTGGTCCCTTCTCTCCACATCCAAGCCAGCATCTGCAGTTTTGAGATTTTGTGATGTGGGCCATTCTCGCTGGGGTTAGATGGTATCTCAGGGTGGTTTTGATTTGCATTTCTCTAATAATTAGGGATGCTGAGCATTTTTTCATATGTTTGTTAGCCATTCGTCTATCTTCTTTAGAGAAGGTTCTATTCATGTCTCTTGCCCATTGATATATGGGATTGTTAGCTTTTTTCATGTGGATTAATTTGAGTTCTCTATAGATCCTAGTTATCAAACTTTTGTCTGATTTCAAATATGCAAATATCATTTTCCATTGTGTAGGTTGTCTATTTGCTTTGGTTATTGTCTCCTTAGCTGTACAGAAGCTTTTCAGTTTAATTACATCCCATTTGTTTATTTTTGTTGTTGTTGCAATTGTCACGGCGTCTTCTTCATGAAGCCTTTCCCTAGGCTAATATCTTCCAGTGTTTTTCCTATGCTTTCTTTCAGGATTTTTATTGTTTGATGCCTTAAATTTAAGTCCTTTATCCATCCTGAATCAATTTTTGTGAGTGGAGAAAGGTGTGGGTCCAGTTTCAGTCTTTTACATGTGGATATCCAGTTCTCTCAGCACCATTTGTTGAATAGGGAGTCTTTTCCCAAGGTATGTTCTTGTTTGGTTTATCAAAGATTAGGTAATTGTAAGATGCTAGTTTCATTTCCTGGTTTTCTATTTGATTCCAAATGGCTGTCTCTATTTTTGGGCCAGTACCCTGCTGTCTTGACCACTATGGCTTTGTAGTACAGCCTAAAATCTGGTATAGTGATGCCCCCAGCTTTGTTTTTATTACTAAGAACTGCCTTACCTATATGGGGTTTTCCTGGTTCTATACAAAACGCAGAATCATTTTTCCACATCTTGAAAGTACGATGTTGGTATCTTAATAGGGATGGCATTGAATAAGTAGATTGCTTAGGGAAGTATAAACATTTTACCAATGTTGATTCTTCCCAGCCATGAGTATGGTATGTTCTTCCATTTGTTAATATCCTCTGCTATTTCCTTTCTTAGGATTTCATAATTTTCTTTATACAGGTCCTTCACCTCCTTTGTTAGGTATATTCCTAGGTATTTCAATTTTTTTGAAGCTATGGTGAAGGGAGTTGTGTCCTTAATTAGCCTCTTATCTTGACGGTTATTGGTGTATACAAATGCTACTGATTTGTGGATATTGATTTTATATCCTGAGACATTACTGTATTTTTTGATGATTTCCAGGAGTCTTGTGGTTGAGTCTTTGGGGTTCTTTAAGATCATACTGTCAGCAAAGAGGGAGAATTTGACCTCCTCTTCTCCTACTTGGATGCCCTTTATTTCCTTGTCTTGCCTAATTGTATTGGCTAACACTTCAAGCACTACGTTGAATAGTAATGGTGACAGAGGACAACCTTGTCTGGTTCCAGTTCTAAGAGGAAAAGCTTTCAGTTTTACTCCATTCAGCAAAATATTAGCTGTGGGTTTGTCATAAATAGCTTCAATCAGTTTCAGAAATGTGCCGTGTATGCCTATACTCTTCAATGTTCTAAATAGAAAAGGATGCTGGATTTTATCGAATGCTTTTTCTAGGTCTGTTGAGAGGATCATATGGTCTTTGTTTTGCTTCTATTAATACATAAAGTTATAAAGTGGATAAAATTTATAGACTTGCGTATGTTAAACCAGCCTTGCATCCCTGGGATGAAAACTACTTGATCATGATGTATGATATTTTTGATGATAAGCTGTAATCTACTGGCTAGGATTTTGTTGAGAATTTTTGCATCTATATTCATGAGTGAAATTGGTCTGAAATTCTCCTTTTTTTAGTTGGGTCTTTTTCTGGTTTTGGTATCAGGGTGATGTTTGCTTCGTAGAGTGTGTTGGGGAAAATTCCTTCCTCCTCAATTTTTTGGAATAATTTCTGCAGTACGGGAATAAGCTTTTCCTTGAAGGTTTGATAGAATTCTGGTGTGAAGCCATCTGGATCAGGGCATTTTTTTGTTGGAAGATTTTTTTATTGTTTCTGTAATCTCAGTGCTTGAAATTGGTCTGTTTGGGAGCTCTATTTCTTCCTGGCTAAGTCTAGGGAGAGGGTGTGATTCCAAATATTGATCCATTTCCTTCATATTGTCAAATTTCTGGGCACAGAGTTTCTTGTAGTATTCAGAGATGATCTCTTGTATCTCTGTGGCATCAATTGTCATTTCCCCTTTATCATTTCTGATTGAGGTTACTAGAAATTTTACTTTAATATTTCTAGTTAGTCTGGCCAAAGGTTTATCTATTTTATTTATTTTTTCAAAAAACCAACTCCTTGTTTCATTAATCTTCTGAATGGTTCTTTTCTTTTTTGCAATTTCATTGATCTCTGATTTAATTTTGGTTAAATTTTCATTGATCTCTGATTTAATTTTTGATTTTAATTAATTTCTTTTCTTCTGCTGGGTTTAGGCTTAGATTGTTTCTCCTTTTTTGAATTTGATAAGATGGCCAGTGAGTTTGTTGATGCGCTCTCATTCTGTTTTTCAAATGTAGGCATCTAAAGCTATAAATTTTCCTCTCAAAACTGCTTTTGCAGTATCCCACAGGTTTTGGTGGCTTGTGTTTTCATTGCTGTTATGCTCAAGGAAGTTAATTATTTCCTGTTTTATTTGTTCCTGCACCCAACTGTCATTGAACAAAAGGCTGTTTAATTTCCATGCCTTTGTGTGGGGTTGAATGTTTTTGTTGGAGTTGAGTTCCACCTTTAATGCCTTGTGGTCTGAGAAAATACAGGTAAAATTTCAATTCTTTTGATTCAGTTGAAGTTTGTTTTGTGTCCTAGGATATGAACAATTTTGGAGAATGTTCCATGGGATGATGAGAAGAATGTATATTCTTTATCTGTGGGATGGAGTGTTCTATATATGTCTATCAAGCACAGTTGTTCTAGGATCTCATTTAAGTCCCTTACTTCTTAGTTTAATTTCTATTTAGAGGATCATCCAGTTCTGTAAGAGGAGTGTTAAAGTCCCCTGTTATTATGGTATTATAGGATATCATATTGCTCAGACTGAGTAAGGTCTGGTTCAAGAATCTGGGAGCATTTAACTTGGGTGCATAAATATTTAGAATTGAAACATCTTCGTGTTGTATTTTTCCCTTGACCAATATAAAGTGACCATCTTTGTCTTTTTTGACTTTGGTTGCTTTAAATCCACATGTATCGGAAAATAAGATTGCAATTCCTCTTTTCTTCTGAATTCCATTTGCCTGAAAAATTGTCTTCCAAACCTTAACTCAGATTTTTAATTTGTCTTTTGAAGCTAGGTGTTTCCTGCAGACAGCAAATGAATGGCTTGTGTTTTTTAATCCAGTCAGCCAATCTATGCCTCTTCAGTGCGGAATTCAAGCCCTTAACATTTATTGAGATAATTGACAGATGTGGTAGTTGTCTATTTATCTTATTTTTTGAGAGTCCATTGCTTAGTTTTATCTTTTGCATCAGTGTGGGAGTTAGGTTCTGTCCTTTAATTTCTGAGTTCTTTGCTGTTGATCCATTGTGATGGTCAGTGTGTAGAACAGGTTTAAGTATTTCCTGTAGATCTGGTCTGGTGGTGGTGAATTTCCTGAATGTTTGTAGATCAGTAAATGATTTGATTTCTCCACCAATTTTAAAGCTTAGCTTAGCAAGATACAGAATTCTTGGCTGGAAATTGTTCTGTTCAAGTAGATTAAAGGTAAATGACCATTGTCTTCCTGCTTGGAAAGTTTCATTAGAGAAGTCTGCAGTCACCCTGATGGATTTGCCCCTATAGGTCAACTGGCGCTTACTCCTGGCAGCTTGAAGACTCTTTTCTTTTGTCTTGACTTTGGACAGGTTAATCACAATGTGTCTTGGGGAAGCTCGGTTAGAGTTGAGGCAACCTGGGGTCCGATATCCCTCTGAAAGGAGTGTGGCAGAAACTTTGGTGATATTTGGGAAATTTTCACTTATAATATTCTCTAGTATGGCTTCCATACCCCTGGGGCATTCTTCTTCCCCTTCTGGGATAACTGTGACTCATATATTTGAATGCTTCGTACAGTCCCATAATTCTGTCAGTGAACATTTTACTTTCTCTTTTGTGCCTCTTTAACTAGCTGAGTTATCTCAAGAGCTTTGTCTTCTACCTCCAAAATTCTTTCTTCTGCATGGTCTAATCTGTTGTTATGCTTTCTATTGCATCTTTAAGTTCCCTAATTGACTGCTTCAGTTCCTTCAGCTCTGCTATATCCTTTCTATAGTTTTCATATCATTCATTTGTTATTTGATTCTGTTTTTGGATTTCCTTTTGGTTATTTTCCACTTTATCAGCAGTTTCCTTCACTGTTTCCATCATTTCCTTCATTGTTTTCATCATCTGCATTCTATATTCCCTTTCTGTCATTTCCAATATTATTTATAGGTGGAATCCTCTGCAGTAGCTACCTCACAGTCCCTTGTGGGGGTTGCTCTGGACTGGTTTTTCATGATGCCAGGAGTTTTCTGCTGATTCTTCCTCATGAGTTATTTCTTTTATTTGTTTCCTTGCCCTAATTTTCCTTTCACTTCCTCTTGATCTTTAAGTTGCCATGCCTCTGGACTACCGTTTTGATGGGTCCTTTTGGTACAGGACCAGAAGGATGAGAAGATTAAAGAGCAAGAAGGGAAAAAAGAAAGAAAGAAAAAGAAAAAAGAGAAAGGAGAGGGGGTGGGTAAAAGGGAATATTGACAAAAAGAAGAGAGGCACAGAGGTGGAGACAGAAGCAATAGAGGTGTACAGTAGGGTACACTGACCCAACCTTAGAAACCCTCAACCTCTGGGGGTGCCAGGTTGGGTGGTTCTCTTGAGGTCAGCAACTCTTTGCCAGCTTGTTTGGACACAGTACCTCACTTGCACCAAGTAGAGAGGAAAGGCAAAAATGCTATAAAATCAAATCAAAACAAGCAAACAGAAAATTTTACTGGATAAAATTGGGGGGAAAAACAAATAATAGGGGCAGAAACCCTAGCAAAAATGAAGTTCTAATTGTTAAAAAAGACAAGAATGGGAAATTGTATTTAAACTAGAAAAATGAAGAAAGAAAAGAACGAGAAAAAAAAAAAGAAAAATCTCTAGGGAAAATGTTGAAATTAAAAAAATATAAACAAAAAAGCAAGAAACAAAACCCCAAACAAAGCAGTATATGTATCTTGCTGGGTATTGTCTGGGCAACAGGTGATCTTCTGGGATCTGAGCTGTTAATCACAGTGCTGGTAGAGCAGTACAAGATGGAGACTGGAGGCCTCTGCTGATTTCTCAAACCCCGCAGGGTGGAAAGGCAAAATCTCTCCTCAACCCACTTAAAAGGCACTTTAAACTGCTAACCTTGGCTAAAAGTAGAAGCTTTTCCAGAAAAGCACTTGTCACTGGGATCAGTCCTGAAGTGGCTGCCCGCTTACTCAGTGTGCCAAAACTGGTCTCACTCTATGCCCCTGAGGGCTAAGGCTGGTGAGGCATCTCAGGCTCCACTTTTAGGCTGCTCAGTCACTAGATTACTTCCTCCTGCCCAATCCTTGCTCTGCAACCCTGAGGGCAGAGTTTGCAGGGGCAGTTCTCCCACAATGGTTCCGTATGGCCCACAGCCAAACACTATTAGCTCTGTCTGGCTCAGCAGCTCAGTTTTGGGCCCTAGGCAATGCTTAAAGTCCTCTGCACTCTTGCCCAAGTTCTCCCAAGTTAGTTCAACTGAGTGCCAAGTCCAAAAAAACCAATACAGCTCACAGGTAAGGCCTTTCCAGTTTGCAATCTCACTGCTGCTGTGCCTACAGCTGCCAGCAGAGTTTGACTGAATGAACATAGGCAAACACTTGCCAGTTCTCCACTGCTTTTGTCCTCCTCATGGGGTCCAGAAGTCTCACACTGACTCCTTTGTCCCCAAAGGGATGTTTCTGGGCAGATCCCACCAGCCAGAGATGCCTGGAGTCTTCTCTCCCGACTCACCGTGCCCAGTTGCAAGGAAGCTGTTACTCAGCCGCCATCTTGCTCCTCCCCCAATACCCCAGTTGCAAGGAAGCTGTTACTCAGCCGCCATCTTGCTCCTCCCCCAATACCTCCTGTCTAGTGTTTTTATCATGAAAGAATGATGAACAGTTTCAGGTGCTTTTTCTGCACCTTTTTCTTTTTTATATCTATATTATATTGATATAATCATGTAGTTTTTGTTTTCTATTGATATGCTGTATTATTGATTGACTTTTAACACTTCTTCTTTTTTGGCTCGGGCTGTGTTTGAACCCGCCACCTCCAGTATATGGAGCTGGCACCCTACTCTTTTGAGCCACAGGCACCGCCCCAATTTACTTTTGTATTTGAACTAATCTTACATTCCAGGAATAAATCCCACCTGATTGTGCTGTAATACATATAATCCTTTTTATATGTTGCTGGATTCACTTTATTTTTACTAGCATTTTGCTAAGAAGTTTTATGTCTATGTTCAAATGGGATATATAGGTCTAAAGAACTTTTTTTCTTTGTGATGCCTTTGGATTTCATAGCCAGGTAACACTGAAGGCTGAGCATGGTGACTCATGCCTTGTAATCTCAGCACTCTGGGAAGCTGAAGCAGGAGGATCACTTGAGGCCAGGAGTCTGAAATCAGCCTGAGCAACGTAGCAAGACTCCATCTCTATCCAAACAAATAAAAGTAAAATGAGCCTGAAAGAATTATTTCATGTTCCCCCTTTTCTATTTTTTGGAAGTGTTTGTAAAGGATTGGGAGTAATTCTTCTTTAAAGGCTTGGTAGAGGTCACCAACCAGCAAAGCCTCCTAGAATTGGGCTTATTTCTGTGGGAAGTTTTATTGATTATTGATTCAATCAATTTGTTATAAGTCTTCAAATTTTCTATTTCTTTTTGAGTCAGATTTAATAGTCCTTCCAAGAACTTTTTTATTTTCATCTAGGTAATCTTAATTTGTTGGCAAAAAATTTTCATAGTATTTTCTTAAGCTTTTTTTTTTCTCTGAGACAGAGCCTCAAGCTATCACCCTGGATAGAGCGCTGTAGCATCACAGCTCACAGCAACCTCCAATTCCTGGGCTTAAGCGAGTCTCTTGCCTCCACCTCTCAAGTAGCTGGGACTACAGGCACCTGCCACAACGCCTGGCCATTTTTTGGTTGCAGCCATCATTGTTGTTTGGCGGGTCTGGGCTGGATTTGAACCTGCCAGCTCAGGTGTACGTGGCTGGTGCCTTAGCCCGTTGAGCCACAGGCGCCGAGTCAGTTTTTTTAAGCTTTAAGGTCAGTAGAAATGTTCCTGCTTTCATTACTGATTTTGGAAATTTGAGGCTTCTCTCTTTTTTCCTGGACAGTCCAACCAAAGATTTGGTAATTCTGCTAATGTTTTTAAAGAGCAGATTTTTTGTTTTATTGATTTTTTTCCTCTATTAATTTTGTAGTCTGTATTTCATTTATTTTGCTCTAATCTAATAACTTCCTCCCTGCTGCTGATTTTGGGTTTAGTTTTCTCTTTTTCTAGTTTCTTATGGTAGAATATCAGGTTACTTGAAATCTTTCTTTTTAACCCTTTACTGAGTGCTCAGAAATGAAATGTGCCAGTTGAGGTGGGTAGATGGCAACAACTGTTAGGATACCTGGCACACTGATGTTTCTTCATTTCTAACAGTAAAAAAGTATTGGTCCTTTTTCATGATTTTTGTAAAGCTGTTTGTATTTGCAAAATGAACAACATTTACAGCCATCGTTCACCCCAAATGAACATCTTATTTGAACATCCATAGGTGTTGTTCACAGTCAAAAGGTAAATAGAGGCATTTAAAGTATAAATTTCCTTCTAAGCATTGCTTTATTTATAGCTCATAAGTTTTAGTATGTTGTTTCTATTTTCATTCATCTCAAAGTGTTTTCCAATTTTCCCTGTGATTTGTTCTTTGGCCAACTGATTGTTTAGGAATAACGTGTTTTCATATATTTGTAAATTTCACAAACTCCTTTTCGGTAAGTATTTCTAATTTCATTGCAATATACTCTAAGACATAGTTAGTATAATTTCAGTTATTTTAAATTTATTTTGACCTATGGTCTATCCTGGAGAATGTTCCATTTGAGAAGAAAGTTATGGTTATTAGATGGAATATCCTACAGATGTTTGTTAGGCTTAATTAGCTTATAGTGTTTTAAAAAGCCTTTTCTCCTAATTGATCTTCTATTTAGTAGTCTATCTAGTGTTGGGAGTAGATGTTGACATTAGCAACTAATATTGCTGACTTGTATATATTTTCCTTCAGTTCAGTCATTTTTGCTTCATGTATTTTGGGGCTCTGTTGTAAGTCACACATATATTTGCAACTGTTATATCTTCTTGATATATTGACCATTAATTATTATAAAATAACCTCTTTTGGTCTTTAATAACAATTTGTCTTAACGTCTATTTTGTCTGGTGTTCATATAGCCATTTTAGCTCTTTTGTTGTTCCCATAAGCATTGTGTATATTTTCCATCCTTTTGCTTTCAAATTTCTTGTGTGTCTTTGATTCTAAAGTGTTTGTTTTATAGATAGCATATAGTTGGCTCATAATTTTTCCAGCCATTCAGCCTATGTTTTGATTGGATTGTTTCAACCATTTATATTTAATGAATTAAGATTTACATCTGCCATTCTGCAATTTATATATCTAATGTCATTCTGTTCCTCTATTTCTCTACTGTCACCTTCTGTAGTGTTAAACAGTTATTTCTTTATGTATGATTGTCATTTCTTTTACAATTACTTTCTAAGAGGTAGCCATGAGATAACAATTAACATTCTAATCTAGCTCAGATTAATATCTACTTAATTTTATTAGTATACAAAAACTTTGCTCCTATTTGGAACATTCCACTCAGTTTGTGCTCTTATTCTCGCACAAATTACATCTTTATACATTTTTTGCCTGTCAATCCAGATTTCTAATTATTGCTTGACATTGTTTTTTTTTTTAAAAAAAAAGGAAATAAAAGGGTTACAGATAAGAATTACATAGATGGTGGCTTTCAAACTTACCTCTGCATTAGGTAAATTTCAAAATGACATTTATACTGCCTTTCAAACTTACTGCGAAGAGTTGTATGACCAACGTCTTTATTTGTTCACGTGGGTTAGAGTTACTGTGGTGTCATTTCATTTCAGTCTAACAGACTCCCTTTAGTATTTCTTGTAGTATTCCATGGGCTAACAATGAATTTTATTGGTATTTGTTAATTGGGAATATCTTTATTTCTCCTTCATTTGAGGAAGATTGTTTTGCTGGATAGGGATTTCTTAGGGTGGCACCTGTGGCTCATCAAGTAGGGTGCCAGCCCCATATACCGAAGGTGGCAGGTTCAAACCCAGCGTTGGCCGAACTGGATAGGGATTTAGAGTTTTAGAGTCATTTAGAGTTTTTTCCTTTCCTTCTAGTACTTTGAATATGTCATTCCACTGCCTTCCATGGTTTCTGATAAGAAATTAGCTATCAATCTTATTGAAGATCTTTTGCTAGTAATACTTGCTTTTGCTGCTCTCAAAACTGTCTTGTTGGCTTTCAACTGATTACAATGTGTCTAGGTGTGGATCTCTTTGAACTTACATTACTTGAAATCCATTGAGCTTCCTGGATATGTAGACAAATGTTTTCCATGAAAATGTGGGAAATCTTCAATTATTATTTTCTTTTTTTTTTTTTTTTTGAGTCAGAGTCTCACTATGTCACCCTTGGTAGAGTACCGTGGTGTCGCAGCTTACAGCAACCTCAAACTCTTGGGCTTAAGATTCCCTTGATTCCCTTGTCTCAACCTCCCAAGTAGCTGGGACTACAGGCACCCGCCACAACACCCGGCTATTATCTTGTTACAGTTGTCATTGTTTAGCTGGCCAGCTTCGGTGCATGTAGTGCCATAACCACTGTGCTGTGGGTGCCAAACCCAATTATTATTTCTTTAAATATTTTTTTCTGCCCCTTTTCCTTTTTTTCTCCTGGGAATCACTATATACATACACATACACACACATTTATATGTACATTTGACTCATAAGACTCTGAGGCTTTGTTGGCTTTTCTTCATTCTTTTTTTTTCTTCTGTTCTTCATCTTAATTTACCTGTGTTTCAAATTCACTTATTCTTCTGCCTGCTCAAATCTGCTTTGAGCCTCTCTAGTGAAACTTTTACTTCCGCTAATATACTTTACAACTCCAGCAATTCTATTTGGTTCTTTTTTAACAAACATAATTTCTGTCTCTTTATTAATCTCCATTTGTTAGACATCATTACCCTTTAGCTATTTAGATGGTTTCCTTTAGTTGCTTGGATGTATTTAAAATATCTGATTTAAAGTTTTTGTCAAATAAGTCCAGTATCTGGACATTTTCAGGGACTTTCAGGAAAAGGTGACTGCTTTCTCTTTTGTGTACTGGCTATGCTTGTTTCTTTGAATTTTTTGTAGAAAACCGGACATTTAAAATAATATATGACAACTTGGGAAATCAGATTCTTCCCCTCTAAGGTTATTTTTGTCTGTTTAGTGGATTTCTTGAACTAATCCTGTAACGTCTGTGTTCTTTGCTGAGTGTGGCCACTGAAGTCTGTGCTCAGTTAGCTTAGATATCAGCTAAATACTGGACATACTTCTTCAGTGCCTGAACCAAAGAGTCTCTATCTTTTCCAAGATTCCAAGATGCTCTGTTCATGTGGGTATGCTTCCAACACTCAGCCAGGCACCTTAAAACTCTGGCCTTCACTTCCTGATTGCACAGAGACTCAAGATCATCTGGAAGGGTGAACTGAGGGCTCTGTAAGGTTTTGAACATGTGCACAGCCCAGGGTGTGCACACAGCCCTTCACATCCACATGGTCTTCTGTATTCCCATAAATATATCAGACATTTTCTAAGACTCCTATGGAATGAAAATATTCCCCATTTTTAAAGTATTTTGCCTCACTTGTATATCACAACTGTTATCACTGCTTCAGGGAGGTGTGATGGTAAATAATCACCAGTTGTTTTTAACAAATGCTCCCAGTGAAAAGACTGTTTGCTTCGGGTAAGGTCAGATAAAGACAGGCTTTGTGAGCAGGGTTTTCTAGGGAACTTCTAGACAGATTACATAATGACAATTCTCTTAGAATGGAGTTTTGAATTAGTTCCAACCATGTTATGCCTTTCCGGTGGCTAAGCTGAGGTTTTCAAGACTACCATGAGGCTGAGGAGAAGAGAATGGGAATAGGGTAATTCACAAACTATTATACTCACTGTTCTTACCGAGATTTAGCCAGGCTTTTAAAAAAATAAACACTCCCTAGATTGTTGCACACCTTTGGTTAATCTCCACAGTTCTGAAAAAGTTGATTTTGACAAATTTTGCCAGTGTTTTCACTGCTTTTATGGAAGAAAGAATATTCAGAGTCCTTACTCTGTCATACGCAATGACATTACTGCCTTTCTCCTTTTGCAGCCCTCCAATCCCATTATCATTCTCTTGAGATAAGAAGCAGCTGCTACCCTAATGCAGGGCATGAAGGTTTTAAATGGAAAGGTATTACTCAAGTCCTTTTTTTCATAATCTTGTACTTTCTAACCCTGGTTTCCCAAAACTATTCCAGCTGAAAAACAAATACATTAATAGTATTGTTTTAAGAATCATTTCCACTAGATTTAAATCAAATAGAGAAAGCAGAAAAGAGATCTATATAGAAGGAATGTGTTTTTTGCTTATTTAATCTCATCTCTAAATAGCCACTGTTGCCTGAATGTTCCACTATAGATTCTCTTGGTTCTGAAACTGAATGCTTACATGTCATCAAGTGCTCTTTCACAGCCACGATAAAGACTCCTTCCCAATCTACCATTTCCGAATGGGTAGACAGAACTGTAGTTTCCCATGTTTACTTACAATTTGGAATCATTTTCTTCTGGTGCAGAAGAGGAATCAAAAAGCATGTCTTGGTTGTTAAGTAGGTCTGTTAATCTGGTTCAGAATACTGACTGAAACTTTATGATTGCTTCAGGGCGCAACTTCTTAAAAAATAAATTGGCTAGTGTTAAAAACTCCTTAAAAGTTATTTAGCAGTCATCATTTTTCCTGGAAAAAAATTAAAAACTCTGCATTTCTAAGAAGTATTCTTTATTTACTCTATAAACAATTCATTTAGATCTCTACTCTGAAAACAAAAATGCATCATAGAAAAATTTATCTTCTAAGGAAACAATTAGGATGAACAAAGATAAAAAACTTGATCCTAATGAGCAAATACACATACAATTAAAGGGGGCTTAATTAATTGAATACTGAAAATGTTCACGAACAATCTTCTAGTAGGCATGCCTAACATTGAAGTTGGGAAGGGAAAATGGTTCTATGAACTCAATAGCCAAAAAGACTATGATGGGAAGTGAACCACTGTGTGCTGGGAATGGCAAAGTCAACATGCGTGATACTGTGTGAGAGTTGTTTCATATTTTGTTTCACTTTTGAAATTGTCTACATCCTCCATGGTCACACTAAGCCACTGCAGTCCAACTGAGAAAATATAGCAGAACAGAGAGACAAGGGGCCTTATCTCCTGTTTTTCAACCCCAGTGAATACCAATGAAATAATTTTTAAAATAAGTGTTCTTCAGTGATTCCCTAATGAACCTGTTACACTTACATCATCTCCTGCTTTCATACGGAAGGTAGGGTGGCTTATGATTCGAAACTTTTAAGACATTCATAAAGACCAATTTTAATAAAATAGTGTGGCAGTGTAAGAGAATGGCTGAGTGTCGCCTTTAACTTAGAGGGCCTGGGTTCAAATCCTTGCTCTGTCACTTGCTATTAAAGTGACTTCAGGAAGTACTTTGTTCTGAGCCTCGGTTTCCTCAAACGTGAAAATAGTGACAGGTACCCTGTTATCAGGTTATTGTAAATCTTAAATGAGCTAATACATTTAAAACAAAATATCAATACTGCATGACACAATAAGCATTCTCTGTGTTAAGTATAATCATCTAAAGAGATTCTTCTTATTTGCCAATCTGGTTCCAAATAACTTTGTTTTTTTTTGAGACAGTTTCACTATGTTGCCCTCGGTAGAGTACTGTGCTGTCACAGCTCACAGCAACCTCAAACTCATGGGCTTACATGATTCTCTTGCCTCAGCCTCCTGAGTAGCTGGGACTCCAGGCACCGACCACAAAGCCTGGCTATTTTTTGGTTGTAGTTGTCATTGTTGTTTGGCGGCCCGGGCTGGATTTGAACCCGCCAGCTCCAGTGTATGTGGCCGGCACCCTAGTGGCTGAGCTACAGGCACTGAGTTCCAAATAACTTCTTTATAATATTATTTAATGTTAACCTTTCATTTTTCAAGTTAATTCATTCAAAACAGAGCACCATGTTTGTCTTTAGCAGTGGCCCCCACGCCTATAGCTCAGCCGCTAGGGTGCCAGCCACATACACCGGTGCTGGCGGGTTCGAATCCAGCCCGGGCTGCCAAATAACAATGACGGCTGCAACCAAAAACGAGCTGGGCGTTGTGGCGGGGCCTGCAGTCCCAGCTACTCGGGAGGCGGAGGCAGGAGACTCGCTTGAGCCCAGGAATTGGAGTTGCTGTGAGCTGTGATGCCACAGCACTCTACCCAGGGGGACAGCTTGAGGCTCTGTCTCAAAAAAAAAAAAAAAAAGGTACAGTCGCTGCCCTCTGGTCAGGCGGGGCCCGCCTCCAGGCAGACGCGGCACGGCGCCCCCCACCGGTCAGCGCCGGCTGTGCCCGCCCCGAGGGGCCCCGGGCCGCCGCGCACGCCCGTCCTGAGCGGGAATCCCGCGGACCCTGGACGCGGCTTCTCTCCTGGAAGGTGCAGAGCCACTGCGCCCGGGAGGAGGCCCCAGCCAGCCTCAGTTTCTCTCCTTTTAGGGCAGAAGCCTGAGAAGTGTGGCTAGGGGCCGGGTAGGACCCGAGGAACCGGCCGGGGACTGCTCCACGATGCGAACAGACAGCGAGGAGCCCCTGGGCCCTCACACTGGCCTGGGCCCCTCGCGGCCACTGTCGCATAATCCACCTGCGAATGTCAACGGCCACGGGTTGTTCCGGACCGTCCGTGGGGAAGACACAGGTGTGTTGAAAAGGTTTTCATCTAACCCCAACCTGTTACCCCAAAGGTGGGTGGCAATAGCCCCTCCTGCCAGGCGAAGGATTAACCAGGTAGCTGGGTAACCTAGAAGCTTAGCCAGCCCGTGAGAAGTAGTGTGCTCAGACTTCGGGGTCTCGTGTTCATTCACAGAGCGGGCCCTGACTCACCCTGGGCAATGTGTTTTCTCTGTGGTTTGTGTGCTTTGTTCCGTAGTAAGTGTATGTGATCGCTTTGTGTTTGAAGTCACCGTCGTCCGCTCGGCACCAGTGCCCATTCCTGACGCTGGGAGCCAAGACCGGGAGCGCCCTGCAGCGGGACCTAACACTTGGGCAACTCCGAGTCCAGTTAGAAAACTAGACACGGCCTGGCTGTGTCATAAACGCTACAACAGACGTAAGTGGAGAACTTCGGGGCACAGGAGTTGGAGAAGCAAATGTCTGACTGGAATAAGGTTTCAGAGACAGGGTGAAATCTGACATGGATTTTGAAGCACTTGAAGCATTATCCACCTACGAAGCGGGAAAGGAAAGCATTTTAAAGCTGAGTATTAGGCTGCAGCATCAGCGGCGAGTGGTAAGGTTATAAAGCTGCTTATGTGCAGGACACTGCACCCCTCCACTGAACTGCATTCTTCAAAATGGTAAATTTTATGCTATAAAATTTTACCACAATAAAACTGCATTCCCAATGAATACAGGCAATATTTTCGCTTATGCTGTTGGTGGTGGTTTTTAGTTACTGAAATAAAAAGAAAAAATTCCTATACTTGCTATGCACGGTGGCTCATGCCTGTAATCCCAGTACCTTGGGAAGGTAAGGCAGGAGAATCACTTGAGGACAGGAATAGTGAGACCTGTCTCTAAAAACATTAAAAAAAAAATTCCTTTCTTTTGCTTAAATTCTCTTCATGCTTGACCAATGAAAGAAGTATTTTCAGTGAAATAATTGTATTGAGCATCCCCAAACTTTGTAATGAGGCTGTCCCACATGTATCTGACTTAGTGGGTGGTGTAGAAGGGTGACCCCTAATGGATTGTAATGAGCCACAGGCAGAAACATGAGAGTACCTCTGATCACCTACACCAGCCACTCTTATCCCTTCTCTGAACTTTCTAATCATCTCAAGACTTAATAAAAAAAAAAAAAAAAACCAGCCCACTCCCTTCATGCATTAAAATCAGGCTCACCCTCAGAGATTGTATGATCTAATTGATCAAAGGTGGAGCCCAGGTGTGGGTATTTTTGGAAACTCCCTTGTAATTTCTTATGTGTAGCCACATTGAAACCCACTGAATTAGAACCTCCTTAGAGAGCTCTCTGGAGTACAACTTACTATCCCTCTTTTTAATTTCACCATTAAGAAATAATGACAATGTTGTCTCAGAAGTAATAAGAAGGTTTAACTTTTAATTCTGATAATCCTTAAACTAGAAAAGAAAAACATGTTAAAATTCATGAATTCAGCAAACATTTGTTCAAGCTGCTGCCATCAGGGACTGTGCCCAGACTGGAGAAGCAGGGAGGCAGGCATCCTCACCTAGTGGCCTTGGCAGCTAGCCAAGGGAGCAAGGGGCAGGGAAGACACCCACGTGTGCGCCACCTCGTGGACGAATGCATAAGTGCAGGATTCTGTCTAGGACGAATGCGTAAGTGCAGAGCTATACTGGGAGGATAATCAGGACTCCTCAGAAAAGCAATTTCTGCATCACTGATGGGTCTGCAAAAGTAAGTGGAAATTAGCTGGGCAGCCAGGAAAGACAAACTGACATTCCATATTCTGGGCTGTAAGGCAGTGTGCCAGCCTGGAAAGACAAACTGACATTCCATATTCTGGGCAGTAAGGCAGTGGCCAGCCTGGGAAGACAAACTGACATTCCATATTCTGGGCTGTAAGGCAGTGGGCCACGCCGGATTTACAGGCCCATCTGCTGGGGGCAATGCCAGCTGACTCCACTGGCTGGCCAGGGTTGAAGGATTTGAAATTGAGGGGGGCTGACTTGTAGTGTTTGGGGTCGGGGTAAGTATAGCTACTCAGGGAGCCTAGGAAAAATGCCCGCTAACTTTAACTTCTGAAGCTGGTACAGAGAAATGTGTGGTAGTCACAGCTGCCAAACTGCATGGGAGCCAGCCCCCGGGTTAGTGGTGCACAGCAATAATCCTAATTATTTACACAAATAGTCTACCTCTTTACAAATTCCACGTGAGAACTGTACCTCCAGATACTCTCCTAAGGACTCTTAAGATCTTGAGTCCAAGTGGTAATAAGGGACACTTCTCCTTGTGACTTGATTAGAAACCGTGAGCGTCATTCTTTTCAATCCTTCTCCATGTGCCATGAGTAATTTACAACAAATATGTGTCTCATGTTCCACACAGACTCACTTATCTACTGAGGCAAGCTGGAACTTAACTGCACCAAATGCTTTGCAAACAGGTGGCATTTTCTTTTGAAAGGTCAAGTGTTTTAGTTTGTTTAGTTTTTCAGCTGAGAAATTATAAAAATGAGCAAATATTGGCTCCTAAACAACTCTGTAATGATTTTTATTTGGGAGGGGTGTTGATTTTCTCCTGTTGATTAATTTCTTTGGGGCATTTAATATAAAGTAAAGGCCAGTGTTTATCTCAACATGCCATCCTGCATGCCGAACCAATTCATAGAATGATAATGAGCACAGGTTCAACAGCCAGGAGAGAAATGATGTTCCTCAAGGGCCCAAAGCAGAGTTTACATTTTCCTATGTATTAGCTTTAAGAGTAATTTGAAATAGCTCTATGTGGGTGTGGATTCAAGCATTCCCACAACAGCGAGAACTTGTGCCTGCATCCCTTCTCATTGTAGCCTCACCATAACCCAGAGGGCCGGTGATATGATCCTAATACAGGTGAGGAAGCAGACATGCCCCTGGGTCTTCAGGTTGCACAGCCCGCTTGTGTCTGAGTGAATCTGAGAGTCAGCGATTCTCCTACCCCACAGCTGCCTGCATGTACCTGACCACGCCGATGACCAAACAAGGCATTGATCCAATTCATCTAGACAGATGTGTGAGCCAGCTGAACGCAAAGACAGTCTGATCTTATTTGTTGGTCAAGAGACATAACATTCATTGAGTGTCCACAGCGTTCTACTGGATGCTTTGTATGCGATATCTTATTTTGTCAAGAATTTCATTTTTCCTATTTTGTAAATGAAGAAAATAGAAGCTCAGAGACGAAGAACTCAGTCATTTGGCTGTAAGTGGGTTAAATTCAATGCAAGTTGGGGGGCACCTCTGCAGACACGGTGATGGTCCGAGGACGCTGAGTCCCAGCTCTTACTTCATCACTGCACTACCCTGGACAAGTCACTTAGTGTGTCCAGGCCACAGGTTCCTTGTATTTAATGCGGATAAAGAAATGAGCATATCCTTCACAGAGCTGAGTGAGGATCAAATAAGAAAGCACACACCAAGGAGTACCCAGGAACACCCGATTCCTGGTAAGTGCCCTGCAAACAGCATGATTGCCGAGTCTACTGGACTTCTCTGGAATAAGGGAAAACTTTAGGTTTTGAAAAATTTTAAACGTGAATCATGTTTTGTTCCATTGCAATCATGAGGGAACCCCAACATGTAAATGCAGAGCTGTTAGAACTGAAGTAGGATGGAGCCCTGGGCACTGCCTCCCCATTTCCCCAGTAGCCCTTGAAGGGCACTGTGGACCCCCTCCCACTCCACCTTCACCCTGCCTCGCCCCATCACCAGCAGCTCCAGAGAAAGTGCCCTGGTTCTGAGCACTCCGATGCAGTGTTCCCCATCCCGCACACCACCCTACCCAGCCCAGCCGTGGCTGCAGTGGACATATACAGGCGGGTCTCTAGAACATGCTGCGCTTTAGAAATGGGTAAGAAATGAGCAGACGGCTTGCTACTGCCCCCAAACTCTACACCATTCCTGCAGATCTTAAATCGTTAGGACAGAATCACCACCCCCTGCCAGCTGCGCTTCTCTCCCAGTGACAATCACATTGCATTGACTAAGGACAAACTCCCAAGCTGGTTCCCAAACCCTGCACTAAAAGGCACCATGAAACACATCAAGTCGCTCTACTAAGAACAGCTAGGAACTTTATCTTTCTCAAGCAAAACATTCTTGTACGGCAAACAGCACACCTAAATCACAAGTGACTCCAAAGTGACAGTAAGGTCATTCCCTCCCTTTTCTTGCAGTATTTCTACTCATTAAGCAAAGTAAAACTGTGACAGAATTTTGACTCTGCTCATTTGGCCTTGATGTTCAGATGATCCAGCTTGGGGCTGAAGTTTATTGCAGTGTTATCTACCAGCAAACATTCTGCCAAGTAAATTAACCCAAGTAAAATTCCCTGTTGGCAAACATGGAGACAAAGAAGGCCCTGTACAACTGTAATCCCCATCTCCCTGAAGAGCTGTCCACAGAAAGACAGCTTCGGTGAGCTGCCTGGAGTTATTCCTTGGCCCTCTCCAGTTTCATTTATAATCACTTTTTTAAAAAGTTTGCCCAGGGGATAAGCACTCTGGGCTAGGGCAATCAAGCAGCCTCACTCACAGGCTGGGGCTGTGGCAAACCTGGAACAGGACTGGACAGGCAGCAGCTGACCGGTCAGCCCCAGCTCCTCTGCAGGGAGCTGCATTCTGGGCAGGTGGGAATGGGCTGGAGGTGCGACAGCAATTACAGTGGAAGATGTGACTGCACTGTGAGTGCCGTGGGGCCTGACAGCACGAAGGTGTAATGGGGGTGAGGGCTGTCAGCACAGGTGTCCCCCAGAAGGTGGACTGCAGCTGAGACTTGAAAGATGAGCAGGTCTGTGCCAGGTGACGGGGTGGAGGAGGTGCTGGAGAAACTGGATTTGCCCCCAGAGACTGAATAGAGGGGAGTGAGGCCAGCACTTGGTGGGCTGAAGAACTGGAAAGCAAGACTCGGTGTGCATTCCTGAAGGATTCCTCCTGCTGTGCCTCAGACTGGGCAGGGAGAGGGCTGGTGTGGACGCAGGGGGCCAGGGCAGGCGTGGTCACCGTCCTCCTCCTCTGAGGCCTTTCTAAATTTCACAATCATCTGCCAGGACACCAGAGCCACAAGGGATCCAGGGCCTGGAAAGTTCGGTCAGGTATTGTGAGTTTTTCCTAATATGCAGACACATATTTTTACACAACTGGTACTCTGGGTAACAGAATGTTCTAATTACTCCAGATCACCATATTTCTGCATATAAATTACAAATCAAAAGGTAATACAAATTACACCAATTAAAACTAAACCAAACTTTAATACATCAGTTATCACCACTCTATACAACAGAAAAGGTGTTAAAAAGATCTAAATGGCTGCTGATTTATGAGCATAATCTGAAAAGGCTTGTTAAAATTTTATAGGTCCCTAATAGCTGTGGGATTTAAGACCTCCTCTCATCTTCTACTCCCCTACCTCAGCCTCATTACTCAGGACCCAGATGGCTTTGCTGACCTCCCCCCTTCCTCCTGCACCTGCCGCCATGTGGTTTTCATACCGTGTATCTAATCGACAGTCTCCGACCTGAAAATTTCAGATTCTCCAATATCCACAGAGATGAGGTGAAACTTCACATCCCACAGTCAGTCGTCACCACCCACCCCCAGCTGGCCCTTCCCCTGGGAGCCACAACCCCCCTGGGATTTCCCATTCCCAGAACCTGCCTGGGACCCTGCCTGGGCCTGGCACTGAAGGTACCTCTAGGGAGCTACCTTTTCCTCACACCTGTCCTCAACTTCCCCGATGGCAGTTATGCTTTATCTGTAAATGTGACCCCCACACATCCCATTTGTGTTGCTTTTTCGATATCCTGGTGTGGTCAGTTATGTACGTAAAGTAGCCCTTCTCCCTCCACTGTATCTCAAACTGCCCAGCCAGGGCTGTGTACCCTTACAGGATCAGTGTGGCTCTACACTAAGTGACTGTGGAACTGTCACGCGTCACTCGCCCTGTTACCGTGTGGCATACAGGCAGCTCTAACAACCAGCCTTTCCAACATGCAGTTTCCTTACTTCCTCCACTTTGGTCTAGGAGTCAGAGGTGATTCCGTCCAGGTGAACCTGTCCCTCCAAGGTCCTGCTCCCCCTTATTTGTTCTCCTTTGGGACTTTTAATACTTTTTTCTCTTAAAACTTCAATTTCTTCTCTTCCATCATTATTCTCCTACCCCTTGAAACTGCCACCATCTCCCTTCCCTTTTCACTGTGGCCACATGTCTTGGAAGAGCTTTCTCCTGGCCCCTACTCCCCACTCCCCACTTCTGCCCACTATCTGCCCACTTCCCCCAAAGGCCTAGGGCCTGTTAAGTCCCCAGAAGATATAAATACCACCAACTGGAAAGATGGCACTAAGTCACAAGGTAAGGATTAGCTAGCTGTCAACAGAAAGGCATAAACAGGGCGGGCCCCTTCAACAATCCTTGGAATCAGAACTTGTCAAAATCCACAACCTTCAAAGCTGGGCACAGTGGCTCATGCCTGTAATCCCAGCACTTGGGAGGCAGAGGTGGGTGGTCTGCCTGAGCTCACAGGTTCGAGACCAGCCTGAACCAGAGCAAAAACCCATCTCTAAAAATGGCCAGGCATTGTGGTGGGTGCCTTTAGCCTCAGCTACTTGGGAGGCTGAGGCAAGAGGATCGTTAAGTCCAAGAGTTTGAGGTTGCTGTGAGCTAAGACGCCACTGCACTCTACCAAGGGTGACCAAGGGAGACTCTGTCTCAAAAAAAGAAAAAAAAAGTCCACAACCTCTAGGTTGGAAGAGATCTCAGGTGTATCACACCCTCCTGACTCCTAACCCACACCTACTGGCCACTCGAGTCCACAGCACCCTCATAATCACTGTCCCACCAAATGCAGCCCCTCAATCCTTCCATGGATGGAACTCCTCTCTCTTTGCTCCACTATAAACCTAATGCTCCTCAGGAAATTCTGCTTCTGGCTCTCGTATTCCCATGCTCACCAGAAAGCCCTCTCTTTCCACATGAGATATCCAGCAGGGGAATCCATGATTCACCCCTCTTTCCTCCAGCAGTGGTTGTCACTGTCTACCTGACAGCAGTGGTTGTCACTGTCTACCTCTTGCTGGGCCTTAGCTCCTGCCCTGCAGCCGCTTTAAATGACTGCTAGGATGCACTCCCTGGCCACCACACAGTCTCCCTGTGAGAAATCATCCGCTCCCAGGGATGCTGACATGCTGTAATCCACAGGCCTCCAGACCATAAAACAAAGTGTTCTTAGCCTTCTCATCTGCATGCAAGGGGGCAGAAGACCTTGTTTCCCCCAGCTGCCCCTCTGACACTGCCCTGTGTGTCTCCTCATTTGGCTGGTCCTAATCTGGTCCCTTTATGATACACATTATAATGATTAGCACTTTCCTAAGTTCTGTGTATCATTCTAGCAAACTACCAGACCTGAGGAGACTGGAAAGATATGCAGGTGGCCTTGGAATCCCCCACATGGCTGACTTCTGAAATAAGGGCAGTCTTGTTAGAAACTGCCCTCTAACTCGTGGGGCCTGCACCAGTTCAAAGGGATTGGTGCCAGGATTTAACTATAGTACATCTAGTTAGGTTTCTACCAGAATGGAGTAGCTATGTGTGCTGACAGTTGGACTGGGAACCATATATACTGTCATTAAGGGAGCATGGGGGTCTGCCTGCCACTTCCTAGTGGCAATAATAAGGGGCATGCCAATGCTGAAAAGTCCTAATAAATGTCTCAGCCTTAAGTTCTGAACTGTAACAAATCTATAGCTTCTGGCAAGGCCCAAGATTACGTAAAGCTCATTTCATTCAAGAAATTGTTCTTATTTACAACTTCCTACAAGTGGCCAAAGTGAATATGTCACTTGAAAGTAGCTCCTTCCCTTCCAAGGTGAAGGAATTCAAGCTAGAGGCACAGATGAGCAGAAAAGTTCCAGGGTCTCGCTGGCTTGGCAGAGCAGCTTGCTCCTGGTCAGCTCCAGAAGCCAGTCTCATGTTGCCATGAGGTGCCGCCAATGTTTTCTTTCCATCTTGGGGGTGTATATATTAATTTTTTAAAGTAGTAATCATTGGAAATGTGTTTTTCTGTTTTCCAGTTGAATGACAATAATCTTTACTCCTGCCATTAATGTTGTACACAAGATAATTTCAGAGTATTGATTCATGTTGTCTGAGAGAAAAATTTCAGCATTAAGCAAGTCCAATATGGAAATAAAAGGAAAGCCTAAGAGCTACCCAAATGATCTGAAACATCGTAGTTTCAATATTGGACACTCAAATGAGCTTCCAGGGATGGGCTATGAGATGACTTCACATAAATACAACATGACAGGCCCTGAGGTTCTTCAGCTGAATGTTCTCAGACCTGCAAAGTAAGAAATCTGTGGAAATGTTGCATTTTAGCTCTTTAAGTTTCATTTTCAAGATTTTGAAGAAGAAGGGAGTGAAGGCTTACAAGAGTCATTGGTCGTCACATCATATCAGAAAGAAGGAAAAGTTTTAGATGAAATAAAAACATAGTTCAGGGTAATCCTAAGGGAAAGGTGTCAGAACCTACTGGAGATCCCTCGGAGGAAGTTGAGGAGCTGAAAAAGAAGCAGCAAGATATTGGCAGAGATCAAACCCTGAGAAACCTGGAGTCCTATGGAAAGGGTGGGTGGAGGGACTTCAAGCCTGCCTTAGCACTCCACAGGGAACTCTGGACCAGCATGCTTCTCCCTGGCAGTCAGGTTCTGAACTGGGGGGGCCACGGGACAGGCCTGCAGGCTGGATCTAGTATTCCCAGGATTCAATTGTGTTGCTTGGGGCATGGAGGGGAACTTTGTGAACTAATCGTGGGAGGTACAGAGGAAGCCCACATGGGCAGAACTGAGAGGACAGTGTAGTATGGGTCTGGACTGCAGTGCACTAAGGAGCAACCCTACCCTGCAGGAAAGCCACACTTTTCCTCAGGGGCAGGAACCTGGACAAGAACCCTTATTGCTGGTGAGTTCAGCTAGTCTAGGCTGCTATTTGTGGACAGATGCCAGCAGGAGACCTTGTAGAAGAGGAGGGAGAAGAGTGAAACCCATTTCTAACACCCCAACTGGGAGTCCCTGATGGCCTCTCCCCAATGAGCAGATGCTCTGATTTGGTGGTGCCACTTCTTCACTCCCTCTATGGTGGTCTTCCTCAGCAGCCTAAGAGCTGACCATGGACTCCTCCTGAGATAGGTTTTGGGCCAACCTTCATGAAGACTGAAAGAAGGCTCACTCAACTCAGCCCCATCCAGCCTCCTCAATCAACCTCTGCAATGGTGGAAAATAAGGAGCCCCAGAGCGCCATATAAGGCATATAAGTGGTTCTCCTGAGGGGTTAGAACTAGCTGTTCACAGGTCCCAAGACACAACACTGCAGCTGGCTCTGTCCTGCAAGTGCCACCTGCTGGCAGGAAGGACAACTTGTTCAGCCCATAGCAGCATTTACTGATTGAATGATATAGGGCATGGCTGATTCTTACTCATAGGCACCACCTATTTTCTCAGACATTATATAGGATATCACAATATAATTCAAACAGTTAAGAAGACTAAGAGGTGGGGGAAAGAGAATGTATTCACAGACTTCCACCTGCGTTGTTGACAAGAGACATGAAATCTGTCCAGGCACATAATACGTCACAGATACAGTTTATCAATAATTAGCAATTGAGAAAACCACCATACTAAGGATATCTACAACCCAAGTATCCATCCAGAATCTAGACCCCTATTCAAGTACCCACAAGCAAAGCCAAAGCTCCTCACTGAACATATCCTACAGACCCTTAACAGTCAAGAGGGCAGGAAAGCCCCATCTAAATAAAAAGAAAATCCAAATACAAGAAGTGACAGCTGCTCCAGAAGAGAAGGAATCAATGCAATAACTCTGGAAGTATGAAAAATCAGAGTGAAATGACACCGTCAAAGGAGAACATCATCTCTCTAGGAATGGATCCCATCCAAAATGAAAATATTGAAATGACAGAGAATTCCAAACATAGACTGTAAGGAAGCTCAATGAAATCCAAGAGAAAGTGGAAAACCAACTTAAACCACAAAAACAATTCAAGAAACAAATTAAAATTTTACTAAATAGATACATTAAAAAAATAGAGTTTCTGAAAATGAAAAATTCACTTAGAGAAATACAAAACATGGTAGGAAGTTTTATGAAAAGACTAAACCATGCCAAAGAGAAAATTTCAGAGCTTGAAGACAACTCTTTCAAATTAACCCAGCAAAAATAATAAAAAATTAAGAGGAATGAACAAAATCTAAGAGGCATGTGGAATTATATAAAATGGCCAACTATAAGAATCATAGGCATCTCTGAGGGCGAAGATGAAATAGCACCAAACCCATTTGAGGAAAACATTCCTGGCCTTGCTAGAGATCTAGATATCTGACAGAAGAAGATGAATGAATACCTAGAGATTCATTGTAAAAAGGGAAGCGCCAAAGTACATAGCCAACAGACCGGGCAAAGTCAACACTAAGGTGGGACTGCTATGAGCCATGAGGTGAAAATATGAAGTGACTTATAAAGGAAAGCCCATTAGACTTTATAAGCAGACTTATAAAGAAAAACCTTACAAGCCAGAAAGAAATGGGGTCCTATCTTTAGTTTCTGAAACAAAATAACTTCCAGCCAAGAATTTTGTATCCTGCTAAACTAAATTTCAAAAATTAAGAAGAAATAAAGTCTTTCCCAGTAACTAACAGTAAGAGAATTTGTCACAATTGACCTTCCCTATAGAAAATGCTTAAAAATGCATTATACGTGCAACAGCACAATTGACACTACCAGTGTAAAAACACCCAAAAGCTAGAGCCCCTGGCTCTTACGAAACAATAGCCCAAGAAGGAAAATAAAACATAACGAAAAGAAAAGCATCCAACATATCAATATGAAAATTAATGTGATTAGTCTGAATACCTCTCTTAAAAGATATAGACTGGCTAAATGGATGAAAAACAAATCAAATATATGCTGCCTCCAGGAAACACATCTAACTCACAAGCACTCACACAAACTCAAAGTGAAGGGATGAAAAAAAAATTTCACACAAATGAAAACCAAAAGGTATATAAAACCATTCTCATAGAAGATAAAATAGCCTTTAAATCAACAGCAGTTTTAAAAAAGATAAAGATAGTCATATAATGGTAAAGGAAACTTTTCAATGAAAAGACATAACTATCCTAAATATATGCATACCTAACACAGAAGTTCTCATTTTATAAGGCACATTATTCTAGACCTAAACAAAGAAATAAACAGTAGCATCTTAATAGTTAGGGATTTCAAAACTTCACTGACACTACTGGATAGATCATTGAAACAGAAAATGGTTTAACATTGGAATTAAACATAACTCTTGAACAAATGGATCTATCAGATATTTACAGATGATTCGACCTGAAAACTGCTGAATATGTATTTTTTCTCATCAGCACATGGGATTTTGTCCAAGACTAATCATATCTTCGGTCACAAAAGAAGTCTCAGCAAATTCAAAAAAATCAAAATCATTCAAGTATGTTATCAGACCACAGTGGAATAAAATTAGAAATGAATTCCAAGAGAAACACTCAAATCTACACAAAGTCATAGAAATTACACAACCTGCTGCTGAATGATCTGTGGGTCAATGATTAAATGAAGATGGAAATCAACAGATTCCTTGAACTAAATCACAAAGGGGATATAGGCTAACAAAATCCACGTGATAGAGCTGGTCATGATGGCTCACACCTGTAATCCCAGCACTGTGAGAGGCCAAAGTGGGTAGATTGCTTGAGCTCAGGAGTTCATGACCAGCCTGAGCAAGAGTGAGACTCCACCTCTACTAAAAATAGAAAAATCAGCTGGGCATTGTGGTGGGTGCTTATTGTCCCACCTACTTGGGAAGCTGAGGCAAGAGGATCACTTGAGCCCAAAAGTTTGAGGTTGCTGTGAACTATGATGTCATTCTATTCTACCAAGGGTGACAAAGTGAGGCTGTATCCCCAACCCCCCCCCAAAATAACTCTAAAAATCCATAGGATACAGAAACAACAGCCTGAAGTGGAAAGTTCACAGCCTTAAGTTCCTACATCAGAAAGGTAGAAAGATCACAAATTGATATCCTAATGTCACAGTTAAGGAACCAGAAAAAGAAAAACAAAACAAACCCAAAGCCAGTAAAAGAAAAGAAATAAATCTCAGAGCAGAAGTAAACCAAGTAAGAATTTTGGAAATGGAAAAATGGAAATCAAAGAGAATTAACTAAACAATAAATTGGTTCATTGGAAAGATAAACAAAAATATGTAGACTACTAGCTAGATTAACCAGAAATTGAAGAGAAAGTGCTCAAGTAACCACAATCAGAACCAGAAAGGGAGATATTATACAAAATATCATCTATGAATACTCCAAAAACCTCTCCATAAAAAAATACTAGAAAATCTAGAGGAAATGTATCAATTCTTGGAAACACACAACTTTATAAGCCTAAATCAGGAATAAATAGAGACACTGAACAGGCCAAATAAGAGCAGTGAAGTTGAAAAAGTAATAATAATAAAAAAAAACCAGGAACAAAAAAAAAAAAGCCCCAGGCCAGAGGGATTCCCTGCTGACTTCTACCAAACCTACATAGAAGAACTGTACCTATCCTACAGAAACTATTCCACCACACTGAGGAGAGAATCCTCCCTAACTCATTCTATAAAGCCAGTATCACCCTGATATCCAAGACAGGAAAGGATACAGCAAAAAAACAAAACCATAGACCAATATTCCTTATGAACATAGATGCAAAAGTCCTAAACAAAATACTAGCAAACCAAATTCAACAGCACATCAAAAAGATAATCCACCATGATCAAGTGGGTTTCATCCCAGGGATGCAAGGATAGTTTACATAAAACAATAAACATGATTCACCACATAAACAGAAACAAAACCAAAGGCTGTATGATCATCTCAACAGATGCAGAAAAAGGATTTGAGCACCTTTGCATCATAAAAACCCTCAACAAACTAGGCATAGAAGGAACATTCTAAAAATTATAAATGCTACATATGACCAATCCACAGCCAACATTGTACTGAATGGGGAAAACTTGAAAGCATTCCCACTAAGAACTGGAATGAGACAAGGATGCCCACAGTCACCACTTTTATTCCACGTACTATTGGAAATCCTAAGCAGAGCAATTAGGCAGGAGAAGGAAATAAAAGGTATCCAAATCAGGAAAAAGGAGGTCAAATTATTGCTCTTTGCTGAGGATATAATCTTATATCTAGAAAACCCCAGAGACTTTACCAAAAGACTTCTGAAATTGATAAATAAACTTGGCAAAGTCTCATGTTACACCATCAATGTACTTAAATAAGTAACATTTCTATATATATAAATGACAGTGGAGTTGAGAGTCAAAATCAAGGACTCAATGGTATTCACAATCGCTAGAGAGAAAATAAAATACTTAGCAACATACTTTAAAAAGGAGGTTAAAAACCTCCACAAGTGATTGCACTAATGTATACAGCTATGATTTAATAAAAAGTAAAAATAAATAAAAAAAAAAGAAAAATATCACTAAAAACCCATAAGAAAAAAAAAAAAACCTCCACAAAGAGAACTATTATATAAAACACTGATGAAAAAAATCATAAATGACACAAACAAGTGGAAAACCAGCTCTCTTCATGAACCAGTAGAATCAGCATTGTTAAAATGTCCACACTGCCCAACGTGACTTACAGAGTCAACACAATCCCCATCAAAGTACCAGATTTTGAAAAAATAATCCTAAGCTTCATTTGGAACCAAAACGGAGCAACCTTAAATAAAAAGAACAAATCTAGAGGCATCACATTACCTGATCTGCAATAAGACAAGGCTATAGTAACCAAAACAGCATGGAATTGGTATAAAAGTGGAGACATATATCAATGGAATAGAAGACCCCAAAATAAAACCATCCCCCTACAACCAACTGGTCTTCATCAACACAGACAATAATATACACTGGGGAAAGGAATTCTTACTCATTAAATGGTACTGGGAAAATTGTATAACCACATGCAGAAGAACGGAAAGAGATCCCTATGTCTTGCCATATGCAAAAATTAATTCAAGATGGATTAAAAACTTAAATGTATGGCATGAAACTATAAAAATTCTAGAAGAAAATATAGGAGTAACCTTTCTAGGTGTCAGCCGAGGCAAAGAATTTATGACAAAGACCCCAAAAGTAAATATAGGATCAACAAAAATAAATAAATGAGACTTAAAAAGCTCTGTACAGCAAAATAAATAATCAACATAGTGAACAACCTACGTAATGGGAGAAAACCTGTGCAAGCTATACATCTGAGAAAGGACTGATATCAAAATCTGTAAAGACTCTTAACAAATGAGCGAGAAAAAGATAACCTATCAAAAAGCGGGCAAAAGACAGGAAAATTAAGTTTTTCAAAAGAAGATTGGCAGATGACTTACAAACATTTGATAAAATGCTCAACATCTGTAATCATCAGGGAAATGCAAATTAAAGCTGTAATGATATTCCACCTTAACCCTACTGGAATGGCCATGATTAGAAGGTCAAAAACCAACAGATACTGATGTGGATGCAGAGAGAAAGGAACACCTGTACACTACTGGTGGGACTGAAGATTAGTACAACCACTATGGAAAACAGTATCGCGATTACTCAAGGAGATAAATGCAGACTTACCATTTGATGCAGCTATCCTACTGTTAGGCACCACCCAAAGGAATAAAGCCATTTTATCAAAAAACACTTGCACTTTATCACACCATGGTTCACAAATGCAAAAATGTGGAATCAACCTGAATGCCCTTCAACATATGAGTAGATGAAGAAAATGTGTTATATACATAGCATGGGGTGCTACTCACACAGAAAAAGGAACGAGATAATATCATTTGCAGCCACGTAGAGGAGACTGAAGACCATTATCCTAAGTGAAGTATCTTAAGAATGGAAAATCAAATACTGTATGTTCTCACTAATTAAGTGGGAGCTAATGTGGGCATACCTGGGCACAAAGTAACAAAAAGGACGTGAGAAACCAAGAAGGGGAGGGCAGGAGGGCAGGTATGAGATCACACTTACCTATCAGGTACAAGGACACGGTTCTGTTTATAGGTACACCAAAAAGGCCTGACTTAAACATTATGCCAGATATCCATGTAATAAAAACTCTCATGCCCCTTTAATTTTTTGAAATAAAAAAGGAAAAAAATGAAAAAGCTGATTGACAAGAGAGATCCACCCTCCCACATGCTCCTCTCACTTGCCGATCACGTAGCATTTTCAAAGCAGTGCTCCTCAGCTAGTCCACAGCAGGGGTGTGGACTGCCAGCTTCTCTCTCTCCCTCCAAAGATTGTGAGTGTGTGTATAATCTGAAGATGAGATGCGAATGACCATTTGAACACGAAGGCCTAAAAGGTCTTCCCACAGAATATAAATAAGTCCTATGTGGAATCTAAAGAAAGCTCTGAATTTTCAATTTTAGGATTAGAACAAACTGCCTCAAAAACAGAATCATTATCCTATCAAGCAAATCACTCACACTTAAAAGACTTCCAAAACTATTAATAATTTACTGTAAACCAAGATGCAAAGCAAGCTCGTGTGAAATGAAAAGAATTATTTAGTATGACTAAAGTTGTTTCCTTAGAGACAGATGTTTTGTTCCTATTTTAAAACAAAGATAATGAATACAAAGCAAGCAAATCATTCACATTTTATTATGATTGGTATGTTTTTATTATGCTTTGAAAATATATAGAAATGCTTAGAAAAATGCAAACATTGGTCATGTCATGAAAAAAAATTCCTGTAGAAAGTGGCTGTGAAGAAACATCAAATGTCTTATCCGTGGCCAGTTGCATGCACAAAAACCATATGTCTTTCTTGAATTTTAGAAATGTCAATTTGAACCCAAATTTTGGGGTAACCAATGCAGATATTCAACAAGTTTATCAGATAACTTATCATCTACATAAAATTTTTACATGAAGATTAAGGAAGAGTTACACAATTTTGCCCTAATCATGAAATGACCCATGCAAGGTAAACAGGAAGACAGTCCATGTGTAAGGAGCCATGTCTGAAGATTATGTGTTGAGACAAGCTCCAGGGAAGATCTGGACCAAATGCTTGTCAGCATGCTGCCTGGGCAGTTGCAATCCTCAGAAGCCCAGGATCTTGGGCTTTTCAGCAAATGGAAGCATTCGTGAGAGGGCCGTGATGGTCTTCTGCAACTGCCTCATTTTATATACGAGTAAATTAAGTCCCAGAGAAGCAAAAGGACTTTCCCTAACATTCTAAATTTTCTGCTGAAGGGTTCACTTCTGATCAGCAAGAGGGCTGGTTTTTAAAAGATCCATTATGGTCAGTCTTCTATTTTCAGAGCCTCAGACTCTGAACGGATGGGGAAAGGTCTCTTTTGAGAGTCCTCAGGACTTCCCAGGACGGCTCACCTGCCTCTCTTGTCTGATATGACAGATCAGCTCTGGGGCTGCAAGAACTGAAGACCAAAGGGTATAGCTGGGGTTGACAGAGGGCTAGAGAGGTCAGGAAGTAGAGAGGGGACGTTCGGGAGGGCAATCTGGGAACAGCAAAAGATCTAGACTGCCTTGAGGGTTGGCAACCAGGACTCACAGTTCCACAAAGCCACGCTCTGGAAAAGTGTGTTAAATGTTAGGTAACAATTTCCTAGTTTCTCTCTAATGATGCAGGGCAGTGTGACAGACCTGTCGCCTGGCCATCTGTGAGAGCTCTGCCCACAAATGATTCCTACCATTCTCATAGCCTGGCTCCCTCAAATTTATAGTATTGCCAGAATAAAAGTTATAAATCTAGTTCAGAACACAGCCACAGCCTTCATCCCATCAGAATTCTGAGCATAGAGATTTTGACTGCAGTTGTGAAATATGCACAGACAATTGGGCCAACACAGGCTGACACAGACAGGGTTGAGCCTCAGAGCTGAAGATTGATGAGACCAATTGTGAAGCCTTTCTGCCTTCACCTTCTGGGTTATAGCTATCAGCGATTCCTCTTTCCCTCTGAGCCTCATGTTTCAAACTTCATTCTTCCACAGTTATCACAGGCATCCTTTCATATAACACACAGAAAATGATTCGCTTTATGACAAAGAAGCATTTTAGAACCTGTAACCTACTATAGGTCTAATTTGATTCAGTTGCTTCTTCTGGGAATAATAACTTTAAAAGAAAGTTACACTTGAAGTTAATGAATGCTTGAAAACCAATAATCCAATTTTACATTTCAATTATGTATATTAATAATGCACTAAATTTATCAATAAGCATTGAAATGACTTATTTGTCACTTATAGCATTATTAAATTATCAATAAACACAAGTCATATTTTAACATATTGATATTCTAGAGAAGGTAACCAAAAAGTTTGAGTTAATAGACCCCTGGGAGGCAGCAGCCAGGTGTAGCTCTCACCAATGAACCCTTGATGCCCAACCCAGGGCCTGGCACATAAATGTTTGCTAAATAAACAGGTGACAAAATGGAACAGAATGAGCATTTTCTAATCACCCCGGAAATCAGTTTCCACTTGAATTAACCAAAGAGCCTATTTTAAAAGTTTAGTTAAATATTTCCTCTGCTAAATGTGATATGACCTAGGCTTTTGCCCAGATTGGGCCTTTGATTAAAGCTTCCTTCCTCTGGTGCACTGTTATAAATGGGCGCGTAATAAGAACGATCAGACGGGAACAGATATCCCCACCCATACTTCTCACCTGCCATGTCGATGGCAAAAGGCCTGTCTGCTCTCCAGCCGGTGTACCAACCAACGACTTTGCCATTTTCCACCAATGGACGTTCATAGCGTCGCCCACCAACCAGGCCCACAGGCCAGACAGAGACCTTGCGCGTGGTTCGCATCTATAAAAGGGGAAAAGAGACATATTTTAAGTTTCCTTAGAGAAAAAAGGGGAGGAAAAGAAGGTGAGTTGCATAGAAGTGGGAGTGAGTGGCAGTGTTGATTTTAAACACTGAAGGTTTCCAAACAGAATCCCTCTGTTGACAGACTGCTGCCCCAATCCATCTTGTCAGACCATTGCCATGGGCTTTGCACTCAGTCATAAATTTAGCTGGTGGCTCAAGGTTCAAGAAAAAAACCAGATGTCTACACCTGACCATTATTTATATGAAGCTAACACATGACTATCAAATATTTTCTATTTGTTTCAAAGTTGTATATTTTAAACATTACTTCCTATCTTGTGAAGCAGGAAGGTTTAATTCCTCTTAAAGAAGCTTCAATACTCAGAGCAAATCCATCACTCAGAGGAGCCATAGGAGGGTCTGTCCTTTCTCTGAATTTTTATGCTACATAGAGAGATAAAAATCCTGGTTAGGGACATTAATAGTGGGATGCAGATACCAGGTATTCTCTGGAGTGACAAAAAAATGCACCCTAAAAATTTGCTTGCCTTTCGAGGCAACTGGGCCAAATTACAAATGGGAGAGAAGAATGATGCCTCATGTAGACAGCTGGAATAGCTGATCTTCTTTTGGAACACACTGTTATATACTGTGGAACCCTGGTTAAACACAGCCCTCCACTGAAAGTTAATAGCTGGTTTTATTTAAGAGGAAAGACAAGTCCATAAAAACTTTACTGATATTAGGCAGCATCTTGGGGGAAGACCATCAACCCCACCACCTTCTTCTAGGGCCTAGAGTGAACAGTCCACATGGCACCTTAGCACAAACTGGGAAAAGGTGCCCCTTTCTCAGGCAGACACACGTCATGTGGGTGCCCAGGGTGTGGCCATCAAAGTACAGGCTGGACTTAAGCTCCACCCACCCTCACAGCTGCAGGGCTGCAATTAGGTGGACCTACTCTTGAAATCATTAGAATTTCAACACTGATGCTTTACTGTTTATTTGCTACAAAAATGAACCGAGTCATGATCAGTTAACCAGAAGTTAAATAATGACTATTAATCAAGGATTTTTTCTCTCCTTTCTAGAAGTATTATAGTTTTAGGTCAGGCATTTAGATTATAATCCATTCCCTATAGATTTCCATATGTGATATGAGGAACTGAAGCCTTTTCTCTTCTTTTGCATATGGATATCCAATTGTCCCAACGATACCTAATTTTCCTGGAACAAGTGCCCTGCTTCGGCAGCTCCGCATGCTCTATTTTAATCCACTGTTGGGCGATTTTGATGCCAATACCACACTGCCTGGATGTGCCACAGCTTTATGAGAATTCCCACTATCCTGCAGTACTAATCTTCCAACTTTGTCCTTCATTTTTGAAACTATTTTGACTGTTCTAGTTCCTTTCCATTTCCAGAAGAATTTCAGGGTCATTCTGCCATATTCAGCAAGTTCTGACTGAGATTGCCTTCAAGCTATTAATTTAGTTAATTTTAATATCGTGCCTTCTAACCTACAGGCATGATCTCTCTACATTTACCTTTAACTTTTAGGTCTTTAACTTCTCACAGGTATGTTTGGTGTTTTAATTCTTGAATCAATATAAGCACTTAAGGCTTTCATGTCTTAGGTCTTCTCCATAGGGGGAGAGGGGGAAACTCCAGAAAATTTACTAAAATTTTTAGAAAAATATAGAATATTTTCCCAATTTGTGACACCTTCAGGCTGCTGTTTTCTCATGTACTGCAGAAAATGAAGACATTTCAATTTTTTGGTCTTACATACCAAGTACACAAAGAATGTAACTTAAATCTAACACACGTTCGTTTTTTAAATTAACAGAACAGTGTTTTACATATATAAATGGCACTCATATACATAATCCTGCTTATTACATATAAAAATCCCACTTATATATAAAATAATATATTATATATACTTATGCGTATTACATATACTTATTATATATAAAATTTTTATATCACATATAAAAATAATACTATGTGGATCTGGGAGTAGGGGGCTGGCATTGCTTTGAAATGGCAATGAATTTTCCCAGAACATGACATTTTCAAATCTGTAAAAAACTGGTAGGCAAACCCCATCTCAGACTTCTGTGAAGTATATAAGGTCGTGCCCTGCATACAGCAGGTGTCAAACAACTCATGACAAGTGTATAAGCACCAGGTAGTAATTTAACATGGGTCCACATGTAATAAGCAATAAGCACATGTTTGTATTATATGAAAGACATACTGACAATTAAAAGAGAAAGATAAACAATAAAAGAACAGAAGGCAAAATATGTTTTTAAAGAATGAAAAGAAACTGTTAAGAGAATGATAAGAGTATAACTCCAGGACCATTAGGAAGGGAACAATTAAATATGGCCACTGGAATTAAGCCTGTTTTGTTACTGACTTTTCATGTAAGCCAGCGGTTCTCAACCTTTGGGTCACGACCCTTTAGGAGTCGAACGACCCTTTCACAGGGGTCGCCTAAGACCATCTTGCATATCAGATATTTACATTATGATTCAAAACAGCAGCAAAATTATGAAGTAGCAATGAAAACAATTTTATGGTTGGGGGTCACCACAACATGGAGAACTGCATTAAAGGGTCGCGGCATTAGGAAGGTTGAGAACTGCTGATCTAAGCTGAGCCACGGAAGACATGTAGGACTTTGCCCATAGAATACAGAACGGCCTAGGGTTGTCTGTAGTGAGATGAATCAAAGAAGCAAAAGTTCTCATTTCTATGCCAGTTTCCCACTAGAAAATGTAACTTTTGCTTAGCACATTCCAAATTTCTGAGAGCGACTCAGAGCTAACATTCATTCATGTTTTACTTTTCGGAGGGTTAGATGTTAAAGGTGAGGTGAAGATTATTTGAATGCAGGTGATGTGCCACGCTTATGTTTCTGAGTATACTAGATTTAACAAGTTTGTAAAATAAATACAGGTAGTTAGAAAATGTGAAGATTCAGATGCCCTCACCATCTTTGCAGTGCTGGAGATTCACTGTGGAAGGCTTCATCACAGAGTCAGGCGCCCAGCCCCCCTGGAAAGACACTACACAGAGTGTGCCAGACATTTCCAAGGAAAATAGCACAGCTATTTACACAACTTCTTCATTTCACCCCTGGGATCTATCCTCTGTTCTGTGCCCTTTTCACTCAATCTATGCTCTTTAAGGATTCCTTGGCAGCCACTTTATTTTGGGGGGTTGGGGGAGGATATAATAATAGGTGTGGTTATTAAAAGTAAAAATACCTTCATATAACAACAACTGTTTTTTTTTTTAACAACTGTGGTTATTAAAAGTAAAAACACCTTCATATGACTAACACATTCTGAATATTTAAAAGCTCTGTTACTTTCTTTTTTTTTCTTTTTTTTAAATTAAGTTTATATATTTTTATTTATTTATTCATTTTTTTGTTGTTGTTGCAGTTTGGCCATGGCTAGGTTTGAACTCACCACCCTTGGTATATGGGACCAGCACCCCACTCAATGAGCCACAGGCACCACCCAAACTCTGTTACTTTCTTAACACAATATACCAACTGTGCAAGAACCACAACTTCAGGGGCCTGGGGTGAGCACCAATCTACAGCAAAGGAACAAAGTAACAGACAGGATGATAAAGAAGCAATTCTCACGTGTGTAAGAGTTATAACATCAGAAACAGCTCTAGACCCCAAATGCTCTCTATTTAATCAACCCTGCCTTTTATTTTTCCCTCCTGTCACATGCTCCAATTAAATGGACAGGACACATACAGCAATGTTAACCAGCCAAACCCAGAGCCAGAGTAATTTCCATAGACCCAATGATGACACAGGACGCAGAAGACACACGTGGTGCATCTCCACCATTTCCCGTTTCCCAGGGCTGCTGGTGTTTGCTGACTGCACGGTCGTCTCCTCCAGGAAGGGCAGGAGGCCGGCATGCTGCACCCTCACCCACACCCAGCTCTGTTTCTTTGCCCACTTTTCTTTCTGCAGCTTCAGGCTGTGGCCTTTAGGTCCGTTCTTCAGAGATGGCTAAACGCCAACTCCAGGGACTGTGACAGTTCAGAAGATTAACATAGGCCATCATCAGAACCCCCTTAAGAGTAAAACAGAAAATTAAAAAAAAAATGCCATTAGCTTCCTTCAAGATATGCCACTAGTTGTAATCTTTTCTTGTCTCCAAAGGGAAAGGAATAAAGTTCTCCATCTCCTGATATTTAAAATGCTATAGGCAACTTCAAGGAGTAGAGTTACAATAAAAATGTGACACTTTGTATCTTGTTTTATAAATTAACAATTTCAGTAGCAAACAAACAAAACCCACCAAATCCAGTGGGACCCAATGAACTAAAACACACAAGGGAAAGAGCAATATAATTATGATAAAGATTCAAATACAGAGGTGATGACGTGGAAATGAGGTGCTTTCCAATTTCATGCTCATAAAACACCGGGCAATTTCCAAAACAGAACTACACTGATATGATCCAACACACCCATCACTTTTCCTTGGAAGAAGCTTGAATATTAGCATAATGTCTGTTTTCTTCTTCATCTTTCTTGCATCTAATGATTTCACTATCCATGTCCTTCATCTAGTTCTTATTCAACTCAATGCTAGTCATTTCACACAGAGTCCTTCATATAACTTTATATTGTTCTGGGTCTTTTTTTTTTTTTTTTTGCGGTTTTTGTCTGGGGCTGGGTTTGAACCCACCACCTCCGGTATATGGGGCCGGCGCCCTACTCTTTTGAGCCACAAGCACTGCCCTTTTTCTTGCCTTTTTACATATAAGGCCATCACCATAGACTTTTGCACTACATAAGCAAATTACTTAAAAAGGAGCTAAAAATTCCAGAAAGTAGAAATGTTATTAATGCTATATTCTTAATTCTTCTTCTAGCTCACTGGGTAGAAAAGTGAGTCTAACCTTTCTTCGAAATCACCTTCATTTTTGTAACTCAAAGAAACCAGAAAAACAATTCAGGAAATAAGCAAAAAAAATTACTACAAAGATAGATACAAAACAAAACCCAAGTAGAACTTCTGGAAATAAAAAATTAGAGGGAAATTTAAAAAGGGGGTTGTTTTAAGAATAGAGTAGAAAAAACAGAAGAAAAAATTTCAGAGCTGAACACAAGTCTTTTGAAGTAACTCAGTCAAAAAAAAGAAAGAATCAAGAGGAACAGTCTATGAGAAATATGAGATTATGAGAGATGGAAAATACAAGAATCACAGGAATCCTTATGGGTGAAGAAAAAAAAGTACAAGGCCTGCAAAACCTATTTGAGGGAATAATTGAGGAAAACTTTACTGGTCTTGCTAGAGATTTAGACATCCAGATACAAGCAGCTCAACTCGTAACTGGGAGATTCATTGTAAAAAGGGAAGCACTGAGGAATATAGTCAACAGACTGTTGACTCAACAGTCAACAAGAATGCGGCACTCCTGAGAGCTGTGAGGTGACGACGTCAAGTAACACACAAAGGAAAATCCTTTAGACTAAGAGCACACTTCTCAAGAAAATCTTACAAGCCAAAAAGGAATGGGGTCCTATTTTTAGTCTCCTTCAACAGGATAACTGCCAGTCAAGAATCTCCTATACTGCTAAACTAAGTTTCATAAATGAAGGAGAAATAAAGCCTTTCTCAGATAAGCGAATACTAAGGGAATTTGTCACGACTAGACCTGCCCTGTAGGAAATGCTCACAAGTGCATTATAAATATAACAGCATAGCAGATACCAATAGCGACGATGTGAATGGTGTGAATGCCCAACTTCAAAGATAAAGACTGGCTGAATGTATGAAAAACAACCCAATTATTTGCTATTTCCAAGAAACACACCTAATACACAAGAATTCATACCAACTCAAAGAAATGGAATGGAAAACATATCCACCTAAATCAGAAGTGAGCAAGTGTATCTATTCTCCTATCAGATAAAGTAGACTTTAAATCAACAATGGTACAGAAAGACAACAACAGTCAACATGTAATACTAAATGAAGCAATTAAAGAAGAAGACATAACAATTCAGTAATCCTAAGTATATATGTATCTGACATAGGAGCTCCCAGCTTCATAAAACAAGTTCTTCTTCTTCTTTTTTTTTTTTTTTAATTTTGAGACAGTCTCACTCTGTCACCCTGAGCTTTGGTATCATAGCTCTCAGCAACTTCAAACTCTTGAGTTCAGGAGATCCTCTTACCTCAGCCTCCCAAGTAGCTGGGACTACAGGTGCCTGCCATCACACCTGTCTAGTTTTTCTATTTTAGTAGAGATGGGGTTTCACTCTTGCTCAAGCTGGTTTCAAGCCCCTGTGATCAAGGGATCCTTCCATCTCAGTCTGTCAGAGTGCTAGAATTGCACGCATAAGCCACCGTGCCCAGCCAGCAAGATTTTCTAGATCTAAGCAAATAAATAAATAGTAGCTCCTTAATAGTTGGGTCATTCACTATTCCACTGACAGATCACTTAAGCAGAAAATGAATAAACATTGGAATGGAATTAAACTTGACTCTAGAACACATGGACCTAACATATTTATAGATTATTCTACCTGAAAACTGCCTAATACATATTTTTCTTATTAGCACAAGGGACATCTTCCAAGACTGATCATATCTTAGGTCACAAAAGAAGTCTTAGCAAATTAAAAAAAATCAAATCATACTATGTATATCTCAGACCACAATGGAATAAAACTAGCAATAGATTCCAAGAGAAACACCCAAATCTACACAAAGTCATGGACATTAAATAACCTGTGAAATAATCCTTGGATCAGTGATTAAATTAAGGCAGAAATCAAGAGATTCCTCAAAGTGAATGACAAAAGGGACACAAGCTTTCAAAATCATGGGATTCAGTAAAAGCTGCCCCAAGGGGAAAGTTCTTCAATACCTACATCAAAAAGACAGAAAGATCACTAACAACTTGATGTCACATTGCAAGGAACTAGAAAAAGAAAAACAAACCAAACCTCAAACCAGCAGAAGAAAAAACAAAGCTCAGAGTAGAAGTAAACAAAATGGAAACAAACAAAAAACAACACAAATTTGGACCTTTGAAAAGATAAGCCGAATTGACAGACTACTAGATTAACCAAAAATAGAAAAGAAAGTACTCAAAAACCACAGTCAAAAATGAATAATGGATATTACAACTAATACCACAGAAGTACAAAATCATCATCCATGAAGACTGCAAATATCTCTATGCTATCTAGAAAACCTAATGAAAACAGATCAATTCCTGGAAACACACAACCTCCCAAGCCTGATCAGGAAGAACAGATACCTTAAACAGACCATTAATGAACACTAAGACTGAAGCAGTAATAAAACATTTCTCAAAAAAATGCCCCAGACTAGACATACTCACAACTATATTTTACTAGACCTATGAAGAAGAACTGGTACTTATCCTAGAAAATAAACCAAAATCCCAATCAAACCCACATTGATGGGGGTGTGTCAAAAGGACCTGTAACTGAAACAGCTCTTAATGGCCAAAGCTTGGACAATTCCATCAACAAAATAAATAAAGATGAATGCACATCACCTTGACAAGATGTCATGAAAGTGGTGTAGAGTGGTTATATTCCCTGCAGTGGGGCCAGCCCTCCGGTTAGCCACAGTCCACCCCCACAACATTCCTCATCACAGCCCCAGTGCTCAGTCTGTGCGCCAGTTACCATTCACTGACAGCTTATGCTCTCAAGGGAAACGCTGTAGTCATCTCTTTAAAGTGGCGACGGAAGAACAGATTGAATGGCCATGCATTTCAACAAAGTAGGGGAGGAAACATGTACTGTAGAAATGAGGAACATTTATTTAGTATGCAAAGTATGTATATAAAGCATGACGTTAAAAATAAACCATAATAAGAACCATGAGAAATCTGTGGGGACATGATTAAAAATCTTAATAAAGAAAAATAAAGCATATTAAAATTTTGGTCCTTTAGGTTTTAATACAAATAAAGTAATACTGCTTACACAAGAATAGCTTCACTTAATTATACTTGCTTTTAGTCATATTAATTTGTGAATACTGCTTTTAGTCATATTAATTTGTATAATTAATAATTATACTTGCTTTTAGTCATATGAATTTGTGAATTCTGGTATGAGTGATCTAAAAGGAGCTTGGCTGAGCTCTGCATGTGATAAAGCTACAGTAATCCAGACAATGTGGTAGATGAATTAGTGCAACAATAAACACATAAATAAATGGAAGAGATTAGGAGTTCAGAAACAGATTCTCCTACATGTTCAGTTGATTTCTATCTAAGATGCCAAGACAATGCAATGGGGGAAAGGATAGTCTCTTCCACAAATAGTGCTGGACTGAAAAAATACCCACAGGAAAAAATGGGGGTGAGGGAGATACAGAGAAAAGGGAACCATTGTTCCTGGTGGATGAGACTGGAATTAGTTCAGCCATTATGAAAAACAATTTGGAGTTTCTCTAAAAAAATTAAAAGCAGAAGTACCATAAAATGCAGGAATCTCACTACTGGGTGTACATTCAAAGGATATGAAATCAGTAGGTCTAAAAGAATTCCCATGTTGATGGCAGCATTATTTACAATAAATAGCCAAAATATGAAATCAATCTAAGTACCCATCAACAGATGGATAATAAAGAACATAGGACACAACTGGAAACCACTCAGCCTTTAAAAAGTAGGAAATCCTATAGCTTGTGACAAAATGGATAAACCTGGGAGACATCTTATTAAATAAAGAAACCAGGCCAAGATAGACAGATACTACATGATCTCACACATGGAATCCAAACATGTTAAACCCATAGAAACAGAGAGCAAAATGCTAGTACCTGAGGCTGGGCAGTGGAGAGCAGGAAATTGGGAAGATATTGGTCAAAGAACAAAAATTTCACTTACATAGGCTGAAAAAGTTTAAGAAATCTATGTTACATCTTGATGACTATAGTTCAGTGTTTTTCAACCTTTTTTGTCTCACAGTACACTTGAACCTATAGTTAAACTTCTGTGGCACACTTAAATTATATTGATCAAAAAAAAAAAAGAGTGAAAAAAGAATATACTTACTGTATTTTGAACTTATTTTGAAAATAATTTAATTAATGATCTTTAAAAATTTTCTTGGCATGACTAAGATCCTCTCATGGCACACCAGGTGAAAATCACTGCTATAGTTAATACAAATATATTGTATACTTAAGAATTACTAAAAGGGTAGATTTTAAGTACTATCACCATACACAAAAAGTTAAATACATAAGGTCATACAAATGTTAATTCTCTTGCTTTAACCATTCCACAATGCATACATATATCAAAATGCCATGTTGTACACCATGATATATATAATTTTTATTAATGAACTAAAAATTAAGGAAAAAAACCTCAACCCCTTTATCTCACATTATTTATAAAATTAACACAAAATTTGATCACGAACCTCAACACAAAAGCTAAAGTTCATCAACTTTTTCTTTTTTTTTTTTTTTTAATTGCAGGTTATTTGAGGGTATAAACAACCAGGTCACAATTTTTGAATTTGTTAGATTGAATTACTCTTATAAAAGGTGTGCCATCCTACCTTGAGTAAGCACACCAGCCCCTCTTCATCTCTTCCTGTCCCTAATTCCTCCTACCTCCAACTTGAATAGAATTAAGTTCTCCTCCTATGTGGGCATGTGTTAGTTCATCTACTGGCTTCATAATAAAATTGAGGATATTGGATACTTGCTTTTCCATTCTTGTGATCCTTTACTAAGAAGAATGTGTTTCACCTCCATCCAGGTGAATACAAAAGATGTAAAGTCACTATCTTTTTTATGGCTGAATAGTATTCCATGGTATACACATATCACATACTTGATGGGCATTTAGGTTATTTCCACACCTTGGCAATTATAAATTGAGCTGTGATAAATAATCTAGTACAAATGTCTTTATAATAAAATGATTTTTTTTTCTTCTGGGTAGATGCCTAGTAGTGAGATTACAGGATCAAATGGGAGGTCTAATTTGAGTTCTTTGAGGATTCTCCATACTTCTTTCCAAAGAGGCTATATTAGATTGCAGTCCCACCAACAGTGCAAAAGTGTCTCTCTTTCTCCACATCTGTGACAGCATCTGCATCTCTGGGACTTTGTGATGTGGGCTGTTCTCACTGGGATTAAATGATATCTCAGGGTGGTTTTGATTTGTATTTCTCTGATGATTAGGGACAAAGAGTATTTTCTCATAGGTTTGTTAGACATTTGTCTTTCTCAGAGAAGGTTCTGTCCATGTCTCTTGCCCAGTGATAGATAGGATTGTTTGCTTTTTTTTGGTTGATAAATAATTTGAGTTCTCTATAGATCCTAGTTATCAAGCCTTTGTCTGATTCATAATATGCAAATATCTTTTTCCAATCCGAAGGTTGTCTATTTCCTTTAATTGTCATGTTCTTAGCTGTCCTTTTCAGTTTAATTCTCACTTATTTTTGTTGGTGTTGTAACTGCCGCTGAAGTCTTCTTCATAAAATCTTTCCCCGGTCTGACATCCCTAAGAGTTTTCCCACACTTTCTTCTAGGACTTTTATCATTTCATATCTTAGATTTAAATGTTTTAACTATATTGAGTCCATTTTTGTTAAGTGGTGAAAAGGTGCAGATCCAATTTCAGACTTTTACATGTGATTTTCCAGTTCTCCCAGCACCATTTAAGAACAATAAATGTATTGTTCAGAAACAGTAACTTTACTGGTTCTTTTCCTCAGTGTATGCTTTTCTTTCATTTATCAAAGAGAAGATGACTGGTTTCAGCTCTTGGTTTTCTATTTGGTTCCATGTTTATGTCTCTATTTTTGTGTCAATACCATGCTGTTTTGATCACTGTGGACTTGTAATATAACATAAAGTCTAGCAGAGTGATGCCTCTGGCATTGTTTTTATTACTAAAAACTGCCTTGGATACACAGCTTCTTTTCTGGTTAAAACAAAACAAAACAAAACAAAACAAATACACACACACACGTGCAGGACTAATTTTTCTAGTTCTTCAAAGTATGCTGTTGGTATTTTAATGGGGATTGCACTAAATCTGTAGATTGGTTTGTGTAGTATGGATATTTTAACAATGTTTATTCTTCCCAGCAAAGAGTATGGTATATTCTTCCATTCATTGATGTCTTCTGCTATTTATTTTTTTAGGGTTTCATAATTCTCTTTGTAGAAGTCCTTCACCTTTTTGATAGGTATATTCCCAGGTATTTTATTTTCTTTGAAGCTACTGTGAAGGAAATTGTATTTTTAATTAGCGTCTCATTTTGGCATACACAAAGACTACTGACATGGACATCGATTTTATAGCCTGAGACATAACTGTATTTCCTGATCACTTACAGGAGTCTTGTAGTTGAGTCTCTGGGTTTTTCTAAGTATAAGTATAAGATCCTATCATCAGCAAAGAGTGAGCGTTTGATCTCCTCTGCCTCTATCTGGATTCCCTTTGTATCCTTCTCTTGCCTGACTGCATTAGCTAGAACTTCCAGTACTGTGTTGAATAGCAGTGGTGACAGAGGACTTCCTTGTCTGGTTCCAGTTCTGAGTGGAAAAGTTTTCAGTTTTACTCCATTCAATATGTTATGAGCTGTGGGTTTGTGGTAGATAGCTTCAGTTCCTTTAAGATATGCGCCACCTATATCTATATTCTTAAGTGTTCTTGTTAGAAAAGGATACTGAATTTTTATCAAATGCTTTTTCTGCAACTATTGAGAGGATCACATGGTCTTTGTTTTTCCAACTATTGATACGGTGAATTACATTTATGGATTTGCATGTTTAACTAGCCTTGCATCCCTGGAATGAAGGATTGTGATGTATAATTTTTATAATCTGTACCTGTAATCTATTGGTTAAGATTTTTTTGAGTATTTTTGTTTCTATATTCATTAGTGAAATTAGTCTGTAGTTCTCCTTTTTAGTTGGGTCTTTTCTTTGTTTTGGTATTAGGGTGATGTTCATTTCACAGAACATGTTAGGGAAAGTTTCCTTCCTTCTCTATGTTTTGGAATAGGTTCTGCAGTATAGGTACAAGCTCTTCTTTGAAGGTTTGAGAGAATTCTGGTGTGAAGTCATCTGGTCCAGGCTTTTTTGTTAGAAGATTTTTTATCATTTCTTTAACCTCAGTGCTTGATATTGGTCTGTTCAAGAGATCTATTTCTTCCTGGTGGAAGTCTAGGGCGATGGTACGATTCCAGGTATTGGTCCATTTCCTCCACATTGTCAAATTTCTGGGTGTAGAGTTTCTTGTAGTAGTCAGAGATAATTTCTTGTATCTCAGTGATTTCTATTTTTATTTCCCATGTTTTCATTTCTGATTGAGGTTATTAGAGATTTTGCATTTCTGTTTCTAGTTAATCTGGCCAAAGGATCATCAATTTTTTTCATCTTTTCAAAGAACCAACTTTTTGTTTCATTGAATTTCTGAACAATTCTTTTGTTTTTAATTTCATTTATTTCTGATTTGATTTTGGTTATTTCTTTTCTTCTGCTGGGTTTGGGATTGGATTGCTCTTCCTTTCCTTTTCCTTAAGACGATTCATTAGATTTTTGATATGCTCTCTTTCTGTTCTTCAGATTTAGGCATCTATTGTGATAAATTTCCCTCTTAGGACTGCTTTTGCAGTATTACACAGGTTTTGGTAACTTGTAAATTCACTGTTGGTATGTTTGAGGAACTTGACAATTTCCTCCTTTATCTCTTCCTTAATCCAGTCGTCATGCAGCAAAAATTGTTTAATTTACCTGCCTTTGTATGCCTATGAAAATTTTTGTTACAGTTGAGTTCCACCTCTCTTACCTTGTGGTCTGAGAAGATAGAAGGTATAATTTCAAGTCTTTCATTTATGTTGATGTTTGATTTGTGACAATAGATATGATTTATTTTGGAGTATGTTTCATGGGCTGATGAGAAGAATGTATGTTCCTTAGCTTTGGGATGGTGTGTTCTATATTTTTCTATTAAGCACAGTTGTTCTAAGGTCACATTTAAGTCCCTTGTGTCTTTTTCAGTTTCTTTTTAGAGGATCTGTCCAATTCTGCTAAGGAGTATTAAAGTCTCCAGCTATTGTGGTATCATAGGATATCATATTGCTCAGACTAATTAAGGTCTGTTTCATAAATATGGGAGCATTTAAGTTGGGTGCATAAATACTTAGTTAGGATTTGATGTATTGTTCCTTTGACCATTATGAAGTGACTACCTTTGTCTTTGACTTTAGTTGCTTTAAATGCACTTGTATCAGAAAGTAACATTACTACCCCTCCTTTCTTCTGACTTCCATTTGTCTGAAATATTGTTTTCCATTCCTTTACCCTGAACCTTGTCTTGTCCTGCAAGTTTAGGTATGTTTCCTGGAGATAGCATATGGATAGCTTGTAATTTTTGTGTGTGTGTGTGTGTGAGACAGAGTCTCAAGCTGTCACCCTGGGTAGAGGGATGTGGCATCATGGCTCACAGCAACCTCAAACTCTTGGGCTTAAGTGATTCTCTTGCCTCAGCCTCCCAAGTACTGGGACTACAGGGGCCCGCCACAACACCTGGCTATTTTTTGGTTGCAGTTGTCATTGTTGCCTAGCAGCTGGTTCAAATCTGCCACCCTAGATGTATGTGGCTGGTGCCCTTGCCAAGTGAGCTACAGGCGCCAGCCAGCTTGTATTTTTTTTATCCAATTGTGCCACGTTGTTCCTCACTTTTCAGTGAGGAATTCAAGCCTTTAACATTTATTGTGAGAATTGATGAATGTGGTGTTCTATTCATCTTATTTTGTGAAGGCCCATTGCTTAATTTTATCCTTTGCGCCACTGTGTAAACTAGGTTTTGTCCTTTAGTTTCTGAGTGTTTACTTTGCTGGTGATCCACTGTGAATGGTCAGTGTGGAGAATAGGTCTAAGTATTTCCTGTAGAGCTGGTCTTAGGGCAAATTTCCTCAATGTTTGCATATCAGTAAAAGATTTAATTTCTCCATCGATTTTGAAGCTTAGTTTAGCAGGATACAGAATTCTGTCCTAAAAAATGTTTTAAGGAAGTGAAAGGTGTATGACCATTCTCTCCTAGCTTGGAAAGTTTCAGCTGAGAAGCCCGCTGTCATCCTGTTGAATCTGCCCCTGCAGGACTGTTGGCACTTACTCCTGGCTGTTTGTAGAATTTTCTCTTTCATCTTGACTTTGGACAGGTTCATGACAATGTGTCTTGAAGATGCTCTGTTTGTGTTGAAATGACCTTGAGTTTGATATCCCTCTAAAAGGAGTGTTTTAGGATTTTTAGTGATACTTGGGAAGTTTCATTTGTGATATCCTCCAGTAGGGCTTCCCTTCCTTTGGGATGTTCTTCTTCCTCTTAGAAATACCTACAATTTGTATGTTTGAATACTTTGTGAAGTCCCATAATTCTATGAACGAATATTCTGCTATCTCTCTCTTCTTTTCCGTCTCTTTAACCGCCTGTGTTAGCTCCAGAATAAATACTGACCAAAAAAACCTAAGATTGCTTAGTATTATAATTATGTGAAGAAATTCAAATTGCTTCATTTCCATTTCTTAATTTCTCCATATGAAAATGAACTACCTCTCTCCTAGTCTCTGGGGGAACAGGAGAAAAGTGTTCTCCAAAGCTTTGTTAATATTATAGTTTCAGCATTAGGTGTAAAAATCAAGGACATTAGAGAAATCTCACCTCCCATCTTCACCCACAATGACCACTCCCCACAGCATTCTCTTAAAGCAACTTTTGAGAAAAAGTAAACAATCTGCTTTACTTATTCCTATGCAATGAGTTATAACCTCCTTTTTCACACAAATGAAATACAATATTCTTTGTTTTCTTATTCCTAACCCCCATCCCTTGTTCCATTTAAAATTCTCCCATCTCTGGGTTTCTTTCTCAGTACTTAATTAATGGCCAAAATTGCTCCAGAAAGGACTTAAGCCAATTTACACAGACACATAAACAAAAGAAAACTGAATAGTGGTGAGTGAAAAAAATCAATAGCTCTCCTATACACAAGCAGATATAATAAAAAAAAACAGCATTACAATAGCAACAGCAAATATGCAATGCTAGACATAAACTTCCTGAGGATGGTGTAGGAAACATATGAGGAAAACCACAAACTTGACTACAAAACCTAAATGAGGTCAATGAGTATAAGAGCTGCTTAACAGCTCTTGTTGTTTCCCGGCTCAACATCTTCCTTACTGGCTGAGCCTGTTTGGTTGAGATGGTGACCAGCCCTTCCTGAACATGACTAAAGACAGGGAAGCCCTGTCTTAATGCCAAGGTTAAATCATGAGTGCCAGTGACCCCTGAGGGTGTTGGCATTGATGGCCATCAGAGGAGGAATGTTGGGCTGCTCCTGGGAAAGGTTCCCCTATTCCTCAGGATGGTTTCTTTTTGAGGGACATGGTCCTTTCTGGTGATGGTTGAAACTACAGCATCCATCCTGCAACCAGGAGGTGCAGTAGCCTGAGGACCAAGGTGACATTCCAAGGACAGCAGGCTGGAGAGAGATGGAGGGACGTAAGGCCCTCAATGACACCCTTGAGTCCCTAAGTCAGCCAACCTTGAAACCTGGACTTCCTGCTATGGAAATATGGCTCTTTGTTCATCACAGTTTTTCCTCTTCCCAAGCCCCCAAGCAGTCTCCATGCCTCAGCATCCTTTGCAGTTCAGATGGGGTCACATGACTGATGACTGATGTACGGTCAGTGAAGCATGGGCAGACATCACAAAAGTCAATTCTATCTTGGTGCTTACAAACAACCTGTGTGATCCAACAGCCCTCTTCCTTTGCTAGAGTGACTTTACAAGCCAGGTATTGCATAGTGTAGTAACAAGATGGAAACACTGGAATATCTGAGGTGCTAACTCTTCCCAGGAGAGTCACCAACCCCCAGAAAACTGTGTGAAATCAGGCAATAGGATTTTACTGTACCAGGCCTCTCAGATGTCAGAATTTGTCTAATGCATCAGCCAATATTAATTATTCTGCTAATAAAGAGAGATGATACATTTGTTTACTGTTAAGGCTAATTCAAGTTAGCGTATTGTAGCTTGCAGCCAAAAGCTTCCTGTTTGTCACACTTGCCATTTGGTTAGGCCAAAAGTCTCAACAATATACAGAATTCAAATTGATGTCCAAAGTGAAGCTGGCAGACAATAGCAACCTGGGATGTAGCAGCTAGTCTGCGATGTTGATCTGGTGTAGGACCATGAAAGCTTTAACTACTGTATCAGGGAAAGTGTGGCATAATTTTGTTATGCAAATAAACCTAAGGCATCTAACAAAGATGAATGCCCAAAGGGAAGAGGGTCAGGACATTAGGAACATTGCCCCCAGGGAGTTAGTCCCAGGAGCTAGAGGTACTGATCATTTCTGTGTACGGTTCACATTTATTAGAACTTGATTCAGAAGAAAATGTGAATGTTCCATTTGGGTGGTCTTTGACTACATAGGCTCTTTGAACAGCAGGGCTGAAGTTTAATTTTTTCCACCAATTAATAAGGCACTAAAGTGCTATCGTATTGAATACAGAGTAGTACCTTGTGGCAAATTCTAATTTCCCAAACAAATAGAGCATTTATGAGAATTCCAATTTGGAAAATATCTTTCACAGTTAGAACCAGTGGACTACAACTATACAAAGCAATATAAATAAATCTTAAAAACATGGTACAGAGTGAAAAAATAGAAAAAGTCTATTCTATAATGCCATTTATGTACAGTTAAAATACTGCACATAAAGCACCACACATTTCATAAAGTCACGTACAAATAAAATAAGTCACTGCATGCACATTAGAACAGATGCCTGAGAATCAGGATAAAAGGAAATAAGCAGAACAAGAGAAGAAATTTGCACAGGATGATACTGGTAACAGGTTAGGACTGGGAAGTATGATGAACTCTATCTCTATACGTGAAATATATGAGGAATAAAACAATTCTCAGGTTCTCCTCTAGTCAGAATATGTGACAAATGAATAAAACAGGAACAGGGAAGGAATCCTCTAAGGTTATAGAAGTAATTAAATGCTCCCATAAAATAGTTTAAAAGGTAGAAATCTTCCAAATTTGATAGAACCTTTCATAGAACAATAAGTAGACCTCTTCGTACTTTAGCAAATGACTATTAAACAAAGTTATGACCAATCATCACTTAGGCCAGAAATAAAGATATAGGTAGATTTTGAAAAAAAATATAATTCAAAAAGCCCAATTCGTAAGCGTGCTCTCTCTCCCTCCTGTCTGTCTAACACACACACACACACACACACACACACACACTGCTAAGGCTGTTTGTTTAGCACCAGATCACAGCAGGATTCATTTAAATAAGGTTTTGTTTGCACACTATTACTCCTTAATTGGGGGAAGAGTATCAGAAAATCAAAGTCAGTAAAGGAAAAAAGAAAACAGCCATATACTATCTCTGACAAACATGCTTTAAGCATAAGAACATAGATAAAAGTAAAAGGGTGAGGAAAAATATGATGTGCAAACAAGGCTGTGAGTATTGTGGCATTATTAACAGCAAAGCAGTTTTCATGACAAAGAGGTTACCGTAGATAATGAAGGTCATTTCATGATGATAAAAGGGTCAAGTCATTAAATTTAAATGTGTATGTACCAAACAACAGACCTTCAAAATACAGGAAGCAAAAGCTACACCTTAAAAGACAAAGAGAAAATGTACAGTCATAGAAAACTTACTATTTGTATTTGTATTTATTATTTGTATTTGATAGACACACATCTCAGTAAGTTTCAACTGAGTAAAATTAGATTCCATTTTCAAACCATGTAGAATTAAACTAGAAATCAAAACCAAAAAAATAAGAACCACCCTAAATATTTAGATTAGGCAGTGAACTTTGAATTATTTAGTATAATTATAGAAAAATATATGAACCATATATCAACAAAAATTAGAAAATATTTTTAAGTGGACAATATGAAAACACAGCATCAGAATGTGTGGGATGCAACAGGAATTACGTGGGTGAAGTGTACTGCTTTAAGCATAATGTATATTAGAAAAGAGGAAAGGAATAAAAATCAAAGATCTAAATTTTTATCTAAAGACACTGAAAAAAAAAAGGAAAGCAAATTAAACTAAAAATAAAGGAAATAAAAGCAAACCCCAGTGGCAACAGAGAAAAAGCTAAGTAGAAGTCTGACTCCCAGCACTCAAATCTCAGTTTCACCACTAATTAGCTGTGTGGCCTCAGGAAAGTTAGCATGACCAGTTCCATATACATAAATGGTGATAACACCATAGTGCCATCTCAGAAGGTTGCTGTAAAGACTAAATGAGTTAAAAGATGTACAGTACTATGGTCCTGGTACAAGTGCCATGTAAGTGTCTTGTGTTCTATCATTAGCATCATCACCATCATCAACAAGGTTGCTCAGTGGCAAAGATGTCCCAACCTTTAAACATTGGGACCTATCACCGCTGAATCAGTGGAAACCCTTTTCTTAGATGCGTAAGACAGAAGACACCAATCTTCTAAGAAAAACTAGAGGAAAAACTCCATAGGTACAGGGTTGAAATAAGGGCTACCCTTATTTATATGTTTCAGAATTTAGAAGTTTAATCTTCCATACATGTTTGGGGTCAGCTCTGCAGATGAACATGAGCAAGAATCAAGTCATTTACAACCATGCTTGGAAACATCTCACAGGCACACAATTCATAAATTCCTTAATTATTTTACTTTAAGGCTTGAAAAGGACTTGAATAGGTGTTTCTCCAAAGATATACAAATGACCAAAAAGGACATGAAAAGATGCTCAGCATCCCTGATCATTACTGCAATTAGGGAAATGCAAGTCAGATACTTCACACCTTCCACAGTGAGATTTCACTTCATTCATATTTTTTGGATGGTTATTAGCCAAAAACCAGATGATAGCAAGTTTTGGCTAGGGCATGGAAAAACTGTTACACTTGTGCTCTGTTGATGGATATTTAAAATGTAGAGAACTGCTATAAGGCAGTTCCTCAAAAAAAATAATCACAGAATTACCATATAATCTAGTGATTCCTCTTCTATGTACACATCCAACAGCGTGTACTTGAATAGACTGGTGTACACTATTATTCCTGTCAGCATTGTTTACAGGAGATAAAATGTGCAAGCAGCCCAATGGATGAATGGATAAGCAAAACGTAGATTATATGTATCACAGAATATTATTCAGCATCAAAACATGAAATTCTGATACGTGCTATAATGTGGATGAACCTTGAAGACATTATGCTAAGTTAAATAAGCCTTACATAAAAGAATACGTAGTTTATAATTCTACTTATATGAGATACCTAAAGTAGTCCAATTTGTAGAGACAGAATATAAACTAGAGGGTGTCAGGTTAAATTCATAATGGTCAGTGTATACTTTATCACACTGGAGGCCACCATGGTAAATAGAAAATGGCAAATGTACACAGGGTGTCCCAAAAGTCACCCCTGAAGTTGCTGTCTACTAGGAAAATGGGAAATTATAGCTAAATATATCTCTAAACATGCAGAGAATATTTTATACAGTTTTACAATGAATATTTTGTGAAAAAAGGTATGTTTAGCTACAATTTCCCATTTCCTTGTGGATCGCAACTTCAGGGGAGATTTTTTGGGACATCCCATTCTTGATATAATAATTTTAAAAACCCAGGAATACTCAATTTTTGTTTATTCCCTTCTTCATGATTAGGGAAAAGAGACAAAACAAGAAACAGAGAACAGGTATGTACTTTTAAATGTCTCTGGACATTGTAACCTATAGGACAAGCAACTGATTTTCAAAGGAACAGCCAGGGTTGCTATAAGATCCCAAATCGCTGCCCACATAAACCATAATCATAGTCAATCCTGCATCTTAAAACTTTTTTTTTTAATCCTAAAACAAAGGGGAAAAGAAAGACCAGAAAAAGTCAAAACCACAAAATCTGTTTTATCAATATACACCGCAGGAAGCAAAACTAATAGGCAAATAGTTGAATGTATTAAAGAGAAAATAAACTTACAAGTACTTTCCATTTAAAAAATGAAAATAATTAACAGTTAGGGCAGGAGCCTCAAACATTAGTTCTTTCCAGCAAAGCCATTTTGCAGCTCCCCCAATGGAAAAGGCTTCCCAAGGATGATGTCTCTAACACTCTTCCCAGTGTGAACAGATGCAGCTGAAGAACTTATCAAAGTTACAAAAATACCCCAAACTGTCATTTGACCTTTAAAGATGATACTGGCATTTTCATCTTGCCATGCCAAGTTTATTTAGATTGTAAACAGCACATCCACATATGCGTCATGCTTAAATTCGAATTCCCATCAGCCGACAGAGCAGCGCCTTGGGGCCACAAAACTCATCTGGGATTGGAACAGCTACAGTAGAGAGGTGGCCTTGTGACATCTTTCCTTCTGCAGCCTCTCCATAGCTCCTATATGGTCACAGACTTCCAAGAGAAGATATCCATAATGGGTAGTTATTCTATTTACACACTTTATACATCTATCACCTCATTTAATTATGTCAACGGCCCTATGCATTATTACCAGGCCCTATGAGGAAGCTAAATATTAGGGCTTTTCCTCATTTGTAAAACAGACCATGAAAATTAAACAGCAGTGCAGACACACATCTGAATGCTGAGGGTGAGACCTAGTACAGAGTAAAAACATCCAAAGACACTGGTCAGTTTTTCTGAGGCTGTGGGGGTAGGGCCTTTGATTCAGCCAGGCCTGGACATCTTCTGGTTCCCTGGGTGTGCTTTTCCTACCAAGACATCAGTTTCCAGACTGGAGGTGCATAGTCCCTGAATGTATACAAAGGCTCACCAGGGAATATGTGGACACATATAGCTTTAAGGGAATAAATTCCCAAACCCTCAGCACCCCTACATACACTATAAGCTTTCTTAAAAATGACCTGCTTAGAAAGGGGCAGGTTCTCCTGCTGCCCCCACCTTCTCAGGTCACCTGTGCACCCCATCGCCTGCACAGAAGGCCCCATACTTCTCACCCACCCTGAATTGTATCAAATGTATCATCCTACCTGGTAAAAACCTGACAGCCATAAACAAAGATAATTGGAAGTACTATGGTCTTTATCAATAATGTCAATTGTCTCTAATGAATGGATAACAAATCCTGTGGCACACCTGAGGTCTCTCATAATTCGCATTCAACAAAACTGAAGGGGACCTAATGTCATCAATGGATCATTAAAATAGATTTTGTTGAAACATTACCACGTGATTTTTGTCTTAAAGCATGAGAGTTCAAAAAATAGAGGAACTCTGCTATAAAAAAAATGCTTTTCATCTTATTTACTTCCACACATTGACCTAATAGGAACATCATTTACACTAAAGCCCATCTCTTTCGAGCAATCTGTAATGTTCAATGAATGCAGTATAATCAACCATAAAAAAAGTTCCATCTGTGTCACTAAGACATCAATTGTCAATAAATGTAGCATTTACGTTTAATTGTTAATTACCCAAGTTTAACATTTATGTTGTTTTGATGAACCGTTTACCAATACTAATTGCAATGTTAAGTCAATCCTAAAGATTTTTTTTTATTTTTATGTATTGTTGGGGATTCGTTGAGGGTACAAGAAACCGGCTTACACTGATTGCATTTGTTAGGTAAAGTCCCTTACAATCATGTCTTGCCCCCAAAAGGTGTGGCACACACCAAGACCCCACCCCCCTCCCTCCTCCCCTCTCTCTGCTCTCCCTTCTACCACCCCCACCGTGTCATTAATGGTCCTCATATCAAAATTGAGTACATAGGATTCACGCTTCTCCATTCTTGTGATGCTTTACTAAGAATAATGTGTTCTCCTTCCATCCAGGGTAATACAAAGGCTGTAAAGTCTCCATTTTTTTTTAATGGTTGAATAGTATTCCATGGTGTACATATACCACAGCTTGTTAGCCTAAAGATTTTTAGAAGATATTAAATTTTATCTCTATTCATAATTTTTGTCATTGCAGAGGTGTGAGATAAGAGGATCAATAAATGACCTTGAACCTCAAAATATTATTTTAGGATAAGAGGAGAAATGGAGACAGAAAAAGGAATAATATCAAATGTTCAAATGTCATCAAAAAGTATGTTCATTCACTGAACATATCAACCTCTTACAGTAGTTACAGAATCTACTAGACATATTTAAGTTTTATTTACAAATGCCAATATTTATAATATACTGGAAATCACAACCTTTGCAATTATTTAAAATTATTTTTAAAATTTAGATGTTGATTTGAAAAATATCCCAGAGGGTGTATAATTTTACAAAATTCTTTTAGGAATTATGTGAACAGAAAATATTCAAGACCAGTGCCTCAGACCCCTGAGTCTGATTCTGGTTCTCGCCAGGAACTGACTGAGAAGGTCTGTGATGAAAGAACAAGAGAAGGGGGCAACCAGGAGGCCCCGTGGGCCCTGCATGCACGGACACACATACAGAGACAGACACACGGACACACACAGAGATACACACACGGACACACACAGACACACACAGCCACACACACGGACACACACACAGAGACAGACACATGGACACAGACAGAGACAGACACACATACACATAGACACACACACACGGACACAGACACACACACGGACACACACACAGAGACAGACACACGGACACACACAGAGACACACACAGCCACACACACGGACACACACACAGAGACAGACACACGGACACAGACAGAGACAGACACACATACACATAGACAC
>CAUYRH010123232.1:0-15671 GCA_963574655.1 Perodicticus potto
AACACAAAAGAGGTAAAGTCTCCATCTTTCTTTACTGGTGAAACTTACTAAATGTAGAGTATCAATGTCTTTATATAGTGATTAAGAAAATGCTATGAAGGCTATCTCTCACAGTACGATCAAAATGTTTCTGATTGTATATGAAGCACATTCTGCCCTATGATAGCACCAATGTACACAATTATGATTTAATAAAATTATTAAAAAAAAGATAGATAATATTATTCTGAGCAGAGCTCATGAAAATGATAACTTTTTTAAATTAGCAGCAATTAAAGAAATTATATTTTATCTTAAGAAATATTACACATATATGACATATTTGTGTGATCATATGATATATATGACAAAGTTTATTTTTCTACTCTTACTCACTTGAACAGTGGTTTCTAATTAGAGGTGATTTTGCCCCCCATGGAACATATGCAATGTCTGGAGACACTTTTGCTGGTCATAATGGGAAAGGGGGTGTGCTACTGGTATCTAAAGGCTGGAGGCTACAGGTGCTATTAACCATGCTAGAATACACAGAACTACCTCTAAGAATTACTGGACTCTAAGTTTAAAAGAAAACTTACATTAGAACTAGCCACTATGAACTGTTTGGTATGTAAACTTACAGGTTTTTTTCATTATATTTATACACGCATGCCACATACATACCCACATGCTATGCAAATGAGGTAATAGTATACATATATACCCACATGCTATGCAAATGAGGTAATATTATACATATTATACATGATGTTATCCTGTGACTTGCTATTATTAGCTCTAGGTGGGAAGTTTTTCAGTGAATTCATTTTGTTCTATCTCATTCTTGAAAACAGAGTACTCTCTATGTATATATAAATATATCATTATTTAATGCTTATCAATGGACATTTAGGCTTTTAATATTTTACTGTTGCAAATGGCTGCAGTGAACATCCACAAATATATTTTTTGTGTAAATATGGAAGTGTTTCTATAAGACTATTTCTTAGCGATCAAGTTATATGAACATTTGATATTGCCAAGTCTTCCAAAAAGGATGTATCTAAGTTATATTTCCACCAACTGTCTGTGAGAATGACAGGAATATTTTCACCTTTGCAAGTGTGTTTTAATGGAAAGAAATTTAACACAAGCAAATAAAATTGTGCTTGATTTCAAGAATGTTTAGACAAAGCCACAAAAGACTATCAAGCAATATCAAAGAACATTAATAATGGTCATTAGAAAGCAGAACATGATGATCTTGGGAACCATTTTGCTTCGCACGCAGTGACACTGGGAGGCCTGGCCCCCCGAGCAGACATAGCTATTGTCTACACTGAGTGGGAAATTTACCGGAGAGCTAATGGGTTCTGGCTCCCTTGTTAATGTGCTCCGCTGAGTTATCTGCCTTCCCCTAACTGCCTGGTAACTGAAGTATCAGCAATTGTCTATAGGATTTATAGCAACTTGGATTTTCAGCAGGACAGCACAAAAATAAACCTGAAAACGAGTTGCCACTGAGATCGTTAGAAAAGGAACCATGAGTAAATGAATCCTAAGAGTGAGGTATTTGGGCAGAAATGGAAGCAATAAGACATGAATTAATCTCTTTCTGCTAACCTTTCCCAAACAGAAAAACTTAATAAGTAAGGCCCAGGTATGTAGGAATGCTACTTAACCCATTACTTTTCATAGAAACTGAAAGAGAGGGTTATACAGCATGAGAGATTTGTTGGCAGAAAGACTACCATGCAAAAAGAGATACCAAATTGCATGATTATTTTGTCAGTAAATCTTTTCAAAGTCTTCATAATTCACATGGCATTTCTTACCGAGTGCTCTGCCATTTGTCATACAGAAAGACGTGTCTGTGAGTAGCTGCGGGGCTTATGGCGTTGGAAAGGTAGAGGCTTCCTCGTCCTTTTAAATTTTAGGAGAGGAAGCATAAATTTAGAAATCAATTATATAATTATTTAGTTGCATTTGTGATAAGAGTGAAAGATGCTATGAAAAGATAGAATATTTGACCTAGTCTATGGGACATGTGGGAAAGGCATCTTAAAGAAGTGATGTTTGAGCCACAACAAAGAAACTATGTCACTTGTACCTTGGTGTGGTCTGTTCTTGTTGTTGTTATCGTTAATCACTTGTACCTTTGAATATTACAGTATTTTGTATCACACTTAATGCACATTTCTTATGTTTGCTAGCATCCTTTTCTAGAATTAAGCTCCTTGAAAGAGTAAAAAGTTTCATAAAGAAAGATAATAGTATTATATCTTTTTTATTGATAACTAGTATAGTTCATAGCATATGGCAAATGCCTAATTAGTAGTTTCATTTATTTACTTTACCCATCCATCAATGTGTAAGTTGTACTCATTACTATTTGAAGCCCCCAAGTGATAGCAGTGATTGGATGGCAAAGTCCCTGCTCTCATGAGATTTAATTCTAGATTATATTGGGGTCTAGACAATACACAAATATACAAAAAATATATAGTGTGAAATACCGTAAAGAAATAAAAAAGACTGACATAGTAGACTGTGAGCATTAGTGGTTAGTGGAGTCTTTCTTTCAAGGAAGTGGAGTTCCAGTTTTTAATCTTATGCCATTGGAACATGCTCTCCAACCTTTACTTTTCACTTTCCTTCATTCATTGCAGGTTTCTTTATCTGGCTGACTATATTTTTCTACCACACCCTCTCTGGCTCTTCCAGTTTGCATGTGGATAACCCAACTGTCTTAGTCTGTTCTGTGTTGCTATAACACAATACCTAGGTTGGGTAATTGATAATGAAAAGTGATTTGTTTCTTATACATCTAGAGGGTGGGAAGTCCAAGGTTGAGTGCTCGACATGGAGTTTTCACTCCACTGAGGCTTTGACTATATTAAAAATATAATTTCTTTATCTAACCCCAACTTGATTCCATGGTTCATCAATAATATCACCTTGGTTGATTCATCAATCTGAACACTCCTTTATGGATACCCTTAGCTCTCTTGGTCTTTTTCCATACATCATATTGTCCAGTAAAACCCCATCCCTGTCAAATATAGACACTGGCCTGCATTTTGTTCCTGGGCAGCTGATGGTGGCTAGAGAAAAACATATGGCTGCCCTGACTGGCCACTGTCTAAATTCCTGACCACCATTCCCAAAAGAGAATGCAGAGCCACCATTTCCTTAGAAGGTTTCCTTCCTTTTCTCCTGAATAATACTTCATACCCACTTCTGCCTCATCCAGCTTCTAATGGCTCTCTATCAAAACTACCCCTTATCAAAAAACAACAACAAAAAGACTACCTCGTATCAACCTTTACCCCCCCCCCACAATTGATGACTTGGCCCATAGCCTCTTTTCAATTTAAATGAAAAGAAGAAATTAGCCTTGAAAATATTTGAGAAAAATTGAAGGATAAAATTGCAATCCTTTTTCTATACCCCTGTTCCAATAAATACCATTGTGTTTATTTTGCATGAACTTAACATTTTTGGTTGAATTGAATATTTAAAATTTAAGCAATCATTAGGTACTTTTTTCTTTTTAATATTTACATATTTTAGGCACTAAATTGATCTTGATTTTTCCTTTGCCTACATTCAAAACTTTCAATATATTTCTAAGCCCTCTAAGATAAAAGGCCATGAAGGCTATGTTAAATAGTTCAATGAAAATATTTCAGTTCAATGAAATATTTCAGAAAATATTTCAGATTTGACTTCTGAAAATATTTCAGAAGTCAGCACATTGTGCCCCATGATTGCACCAATGTACACAATTATGATTTAATAAAAATTAAAAAAAAAAGATTAGATTTTCAATTATATCTTTCATTTGCCTTTTACTACCTTACTGTATTATCTCAAAAGGAAAATGGTTTTAAGGCATTTAGGAACCCTATGTTTCACTTTAAAAAGAACCTTGAATTTTTTCAAAAATGTATATTTTATTCTTTCAACTAATCTATACAAAGTTAAGTACTTATAATGAGCCACTTAATGGTTTCATACATAATGTTTTTAAGTATTAAAAGTTACCTTACAGCTAAGAGTCATTCCTTTTAAGTAATTTCTCCTTCCATCCACAGGTTGATTGTCAGCTTTTAAGCAGCTATAAAGAAAGTGTTAAAGATATTTAGAAGGGTGTTTTACAGTAAGATACTTGATAAATAGCTAACTTCTTGGTCATGACTCAAATTATAACCCTTTGTTAGTTTATTCTGCCTCCCGTTCTTCAAGGGAGCAGGGTAGGTGATCAAACAGAATTTTTATATTGCTCTTAAACTAAATTTCTGTAAGATGAAGAGTTCTGACTACATTTCCTGTAATTAAAACTTAAAGTATATAAGAATAGCCATTCAATAGGCATATTGGTAAGTAAAACCTAAAAGCTTTTGGTACAGGCTTTACTCAAAAGTTTTCTTTATTTATTGAAAGACTTGACATTGTGTTCATGTGGAAATCCCTTAAAATATTTATGGAATCACTTTTATAATTTACTAAAGCATTAGGAAGTTGAAATGTAAATTGTGTTATGCAAATATTTACATTAAAAAGGTTTGTCTCAAAATCAGGTGAACATAGAAATGTTTTACTTTATTGGCCATTTTGTAATTATATTCTCTTCTATAATGACTTGAAAATATTATAATAACTTAAAATTCAAACTCAAGCTTCTTCTCCTCAGGGCATTTGAGAAATAGGCATTTGTTATATAAAATGAGCAGAAATACATGACTTACACACAGTAAAACATCCTTGAGGGTTCCTTACAGTGATTTTTGGAATGTAAAGTCAATTTCCATAAGTTTAGCAAACCTAAGGCTTCTGATTTTTTCTTCAAAATTAGTGTACACATAGAACAATAAACGTGGTTTAAGTTAAGTAAATTGCTATGGTTTAAAAGAGAATTTCTTTTTCATATTATTTCTTGGGAGTAATATATGTCAGACGAATAAATGAATGCATTGGGATCTCTTTGGTATCAGTAAATTGACACTAGCTTTTACATCATTTGTGATTTAATTACATGTACTAGCCATATCCTATTACCATAGATAATAAAAGGTGCGTGTGAACTGTTTTGTGAGTATTGGTGGACAATCCAGGAGGTTGAATCTACCTTGCCTTCTCAAGATCAGCTGGTTTCTGTGGAACTTTATAAGATTCATGCAAGACCATTTTATTCCGAGGGACAGAGCATGTTATATGAACACAAGGAACGTGTGGGGAGCACCAGAGGTCCGCGGGATTATGTCTGTCCTGCCTGTGAACCTAGGGAGCACTTTGTGCCGCCTCTGTGGAGCTTTTCCCTCAGAGCCCGAGGTTCTGGGAGGTGAGGCAGTGAGGGAAGCTGGTTGCCCTTTCCTCGCAGGTTAAGCTCAGCCGGCACCGTTTTTACCCTTAAGTCAATGTGGATCTTCCAATGACTGTTCTCTACTCTGAAGAACTCATCACAGAAGATTGGCATCACAGAGTCAAGCAGATTAGATCAGGGTATGACTCTCCATTGACATGTCATCATAATAGAAGTGGGTACAAAGGCTACCCTAAGTGGGTTTGGGGGAGCTTTCTAAACACATTCCACTGTAGCACATTTTAAAAAACAGTTTTATCATAGCATGAAACTTCTCAAGAACTTATTTTTTGATTCCAGAAAGCCTTCTGCATAGTTTAAATATTCCCATAAAAATATCCCATAAAGGTAATGTTATAAATTTTGAATATGACCAAATAGTTCCATAGACCTATGGAATACATTATGTCATTTGATCTCTCAGAAAACTGTTGAGATAGTAAGATAGATCGTCTCCATTTTAGGGGTAAAGTAATTGAGGCTTAGCGGTATTAATGGATTTTATTTATTTGTTTTTTTTTTTTTTTTTTTTTTTTTTTTTTGTAGTTTTTGGCTGGGGCTGGGTTTGAACCCCCCACCTCTGGCATATGGGGCTGGTGCCCTACTCCTTTGAGCCACAGGCGCTGCCCAGTGGATGTTTAATTTTCAAGTTTCACACAACCAGAAAGTGGCAGAACCCCAAATTAGAGTGTTGTCTTCTGATTCCAAATGCTACTTGAAAAACAACCAATTCTGTTGATTTAATATGCTGAGAAAGGACAGTTTAACTTTGTGAAACCAAATGGTGTTAAAACTAAACTCATATTTAGAAGGTATTTTTCAATTTCAAGGGGACAGTACTAAAGAATTCTGCATTATGTTATATGTGTAGAACATAAGGCATATAAAAAGCTGGGGATATACATTTTAGAGTCATGTGTGAGTTCTGTGAACAAAGTCAAATTTCCGTTTTGCTAAATCTTATAAATTTGGCTGCCCATGTGCCAATTTAATATAAAGTGATGCATTCTCTCTTAATCAATAAGTCAAAATAATGACAAGTCAGGGACTAATCAGAAAATTAAATTGGAAGGAACTTCGATGTAGCACTTGCCAAAAGCTGGCTTAAAATCTCTGACGTTTTTAGAAAGTGAAAATCAAAAGGATATATCAAAATAATATTCCTCTGAGTCTCCGACCTGCAAACCTCTATTCAATAAAATAATGAAAAAATGCCTCTGAGAAATGCCTCCGAGAGAAAACTAAGTTGTGATTGAATGTAGGAGCTACAGAGAGTAAGCTTTTGAAGACGTTTTGTTTCTTTCTAAAACAATAAGATATTCGCTATCATAAGCTATTTCTCTTGTAAGTTGCTCTAGAATTCAAACTAGGGGAAGAGTCTGTTTCTTCACAAAGACCTGTGTGTACCATTTTGCTGAATGTTAAAAATTCTCCATGTTTTCCTTCTTGATTTTGTTTCTAGGAGGCTCTGTTGCCCAGGCCCTCGTGCACCCGACTCTCTCCTAGAGGTTTTTGTTGTTGTTGTTGTTGTTTCATTCCTTTGCTTTAAAGAAAAGGGATTCTACCCTTTGGGAAATATGCAGGGTCCTTAATTAAATAGACACACTTCTCAAATCAAGGCCTGGAACAAAGAAAGTGGAATAGCTTTCTTATGAATTCATTGTGTTACTTTCACGCTCTCCAGGAATTTTCTTATTCGTCTTACTCTCTTTTCATATCCTTGGGCCTTTTGCTATATTATTGATTTCTTTACTTTAAACTTCTTTCCAGAATTGAAATTTTTTTAACCTACACTTGAAATGCTCTGTGAAGGGATAAGGGGGTAATTTCTTTCTACATATTTAAATATATGTTCTGTGTCTCTGGATTTAACATTAGAGTGTTATCTTTTAAGGGACTTATTATGTTTGTAATTTTTATAAAAGGAAAGGTGTAGGTGCTCAAAGAAAGTTAGTAAAGAAAAACTGGTAAAATAGAGGCTTAGAGGGGAGGAACTAGAAATGGTCTTAAACACAGTCAGAGAGAAAATATGAGTTAAAACAACAATTTAATTTGCTAGATACTTACTGAATATCTACAATTAAGGGATGGTGTTTGGTATTCAGAGATAAGTGCAGCCCAACTCTTATCTCTAAGAAATTTAAATTTTAGTAAGGGGAACTGAAAATCTGCATACAGGATGTGGGGCCTTCAAAAGTTTCGAAGACTAAAAATTACCTCCACTTGGTATGATCTAGGCAGAATTCAAAAGCACCTGTTAATTTGATCGGTTAAGGATCTAGAGAACTGACTTTACTACTGCATTAATGCCACGATCAAAAGTGTGCTAGTTCAGTGCAAGCCAGTTTTAAGATAAGGCAGGCTCTGACAAGAGATTTTGGGGGACTGTTTGCTTTGCCTATCTGTGCTAGTGGATATTACAAAAAGTATGCATGGACCTGTTTTTATGCTGGTTAGTGTCTGTGTATTTAATGTGGGACCCAAGGGAAGTCTTCTTCCAGTGAGCGGCAGGAAAAAGAAAGAAAAGCTTAGACAGCTTAGGGACCAATCATAAGAACCAGGTCCACTCTGGAATGAGTCGGTAATGATGTTGATAGTGATGGGGACAGCAGTAACACAGTGAAGATCATTCAACACAGGGCTGCTATGAGAAGGTGCTGTTATTTAATAATGAAAAAGACAGACCACCTGCCCTCAAAGAGCTCGTGGTTTGGTGCAGAAAGAGACCTAACCAGACTGTCCCACTGATAATTTATCAGTGTGACTCTAGTAACTCCTACAGAGGACGCAGGCTGCTGCTTCACACAGCTACAAAACCCGCTACTTGCATTGTGCATGGGAAGTTGGGGGTGGGAGGATCTGATCTACTCAGGGAGGTCAAAAATACTTCAGTGAGTGACTGAGTTAAACTGAGAGCTAAAGGGAGTTTAGCAGCTCAGTGGGGGAGCAGAAGAGAAGAGTGCTCTGTTCCTCGCAGAGCAAACAGCCTGTGCAGAGAGCCAGGGACAGGGACAATGTGGCACATTTGAGGCATGGAAAGCAGGCCAGTGTGCCTGGAGCACAGGGGCCGGGGGAGCCTGGTGTGTGATGAGGCATTCGAGGCGGGTACCAACCCAACTCCGAGGGTTCATGAGTCATCATCCCTCCAACCACAGAGAAACTACTCAATGTTGAAAGTACGGTCGGATTTTAGTTACCCAGAGATAATTTCGGCATGGGTGTAGAGGTGAGATGAGAGAGGAGGGAAGGAGTGAGGAGAGGCATCAGGATGTCCTGCCCAGTGTGAGAGATGATGAGAACTTTGACGATACAGGGGAGCATGAAAATGCATTGCTCTGTTGCTGTATAACAGGCACTGTGCTGAGTGCCCTGCACGCATCCTCCAGAACATGCCTGGAAAATTGTGGTGCTCTGTCAAAGTAAGTTACAATTCCAGTCCTACTGCATTACACAAGCAAAATGCTGTTCCAGAGATGTCAACAAAGATATTAGAGCCAACTGGAAGCCCAAAAGGTAAGATGATAGACCAAGGCTTAATCTTACGACATTTCCTTATAAATTACCCTTCCCATCTCCCTGATGCCAGGTATAGGCAGACGTCCATGCCTCGTAGCAGAGATTCAGCACATCGCAGAGTGCAGGTGCTTTCAAGCCCCTAAGAACCAAAACTGCCAGGAGTATGTAGAATTACATGCCTGCAAATATGTGACTGAAAATGAATCCTCAAACTTCAATTATTATTTTTATCTTCATTTTACTTAAAACTCTCAAGTTCTAAATTAAAAAGAGATTTAGAATCATAGCTAAAAGATGATGCTCCATCTTATGTTAGTTTTGCTTTATTTCTTTGAATCATTTGTTCATTGACGGATACTTGCTTTCCTGAATACTACCTACATAGCATGGTCTAGACATTGCCCATGTGGAGCTTATGTTTTAGGAAGGAGAGGCAAACTATGAATAGTAAATGCAAATAAAATGTGTGTATGCTAGATGAGATATCTGGGGTCTGACAATTCAGTTCACAAACTCACCCTAGAAGAAGTGCTATTTACCTCCTTGCTGAATGTCACTTGAGTTGCCTTCAAAGTACATCCTTGGGAGGCTGCGCACCAATGCCAGGGCCTAGCCCTTACTTTATAGTAATTTTAGAACTCTTTTTCTGGAATGGCCTTCAACTGTCATCATATTATCCTTGATGTACTGAATGTCATTAAAATGTCTTCCTTTCAATTATTTAATCATTGGGTAAAAAAATGTCACTGTGAACAAATCAGGTGAGTAGTAAGGGTGTTCCAATACAATTATTTGTTTATTGGCTAAATACTTCCTCACAGACAGTGCTGTGTGAGCTGCTGCATTGTTGTGATGCAAGAGCCATGAGTTTTTGGTGAAACGTTCAGGTTGTTTTCATTTAACTTTTTCATACAGCCTTTTCATCCCTTCCAAATGGTAAACTTGTTTATGTATTTGTCTAGATGGTACAAATTCATAATGAATAATCCCACTGATATCAAAGAAAGGTTAACAACATTGGCTTGGACTGACAGAGCTTTTTTGGTTGTGGACAATTGGCTGACTTCCACCATGCACTTTGATGCTTTGTTTCAGGGTCATATTGGTACCTCATGGTTCATCACCAGTAATAACATTGCCCAAAAAATTGTCTTGCCTCTCCAAGAGGCCTTGGCAAACCTTGACTCTCCTTTGCTTGTTTCATCAGTAAGATCCTTCAGGACCATTTCTGTGTACCTTTCTTATGTCAAGATTTTTAGTTAAGATGTTCCTCTTTGTTTTTCTATTGATGTTTGCTTGGTCTTCTAGGCTTCTCACAGTAAGCTGATGATTCTGATGCACAGTGTGATGAGTTTTTACAATGTTTTCATCAGTTCTTCTCATTACTGGCTGCCTTGACCTCTCTTCATCAGTGATGCTTTTTCTTCCCTCATAAAAAACATTTAATCAATTTACACTGCCATTTTCTTTACAGCATTAGCCTCATAAACTTGGACTAACATGTCCCTGATTTCATTTTCATTCTTGCCAAGTTGAATAAGAAATTTGATGTTTCAGCCCAATCCAGGTAAATGTAAAAGATTCAAGTCTCCATCTTTTTTAATGGCTGAATAGTATTCCATGGTGTACATATGCCACAGCTTGTTGATCCATTCATGGATTGATGGACACTTAGGTTGCTTCCAGGACTTGGCAATTGTGAATTGAGCTGCAATAAATATTCTAGTACAAATGTCTTTGTGATAAAATGATTTTTGTTCTTCTGGGTTGATACCTAGTAACAGGATTGCAGGACCAAATGGAATCACTTTTAAATCTTTGAGTTTTTTATATACTTCTCTCCAAAAGGGCTGTATTAGTTTGCAATCCTGCTGGCAAACTAATATGTCCATATCCATGCCAGCATCTGGTGTTTTGTGATTTTGTGATGTGGGCTAATCTTGCTGGGGTTAGGTGATATCTTAGAGTGGTTTTGATTTGCATTTCTCTGATGATTAAAGATGATGAGCATTTTTTCATGTTTGTTGGCCATTCATCTGTCATCTTTAGAGAAATTTCTTTTCAAATCTCTTGCCCACTTATAGAGAGGATTGCTTGTACTTCTCTTATTGTTTAATTTGAGTTCTCTATCGATTCTATTTATTAGGCCTTTGTCAGATTCATAACATGCAAAAATCTCTTCCCATTCCGCAGGCTGTTTGCTTTGTTTGTGGTACCCTTAGCTGTGCAAAAGCTTTTCAAAGCTTGATCAAATCCCTGTTATTTATCTTTGATATTGCTGCAATTGCTAGGGGGCTTTTCCTCATAAAATTTTTCCCCAGACCAAAATCTTCAAATGTTTTTCCCACACTCTCTTCTAGAATTTTTATTGTTCATGTCTTCAATTTAAATCTTTTATCCAATGAGAATCAATTTTTGTCAATGGTGAGAGATGCAGGTCCAGTTTCAGCCTTTTATACATTCTTCTTATTAAAGTATCGCAAGAATGGAAAAATATCCAATGTACTCCATACCAATATGAAATCAATATATAAACCATTACATGCTCATAACAATAAAACACTAATATAGTCTAGTTCAGGGGCAGAGGGAAGTGGGGAGGGGGAGGATGATTGGCAGAAAGAGGGAGGGCTTGCGGTGGGGTCTCACCTAATATGCACGTTGTGAGGGTGTATCACATGCTGTCTGGGTGAGGGGCTCTTTACAAATGGAACTTGTAACAATGTAACCTAAAAATTTGCACCCTCATATTAATTTTAAATGAAAAATAAATTAAGAAAAAAGGAAAAATTTAGATTCAAAATGTGTAATAAAGTAGAAGAGGAAAATGAAGATCATCCACACTTTTGCTATTCAGCACTAACTACTAACATTTTAGCATATACATCTTTCTAGATTTTTTTGTTTGCATATGTAGACACTTGCACTTTAGATCTGTTTTAGCAATGTAGATCTATTTTGTGATCTAAAAAAAAAGAAAGAAATTTAACGTTCATTCATTGCTCTAATTCAAGCTCCAGTATTCTTGCGATGGCACACAAAAACACACAATAACAATAATCACTCAGTAAAACACCACCCCGTGTCGACACGAACACAGCTGTGAGACACTGATATGCCAGGGTCATGAAATCATACTGAGCTGTTTGTACAGTGCTGCCAACGTAAGCGCATGATGGCAAGTTCGCAAACTTAACTGCCTGACCTCATATGTAGCAAGCAGTATGTATCCTTCCTATAATTTATAGTAATTTTATTCTAGAATATAGCCTGGATTCTATATTATGCAGTTTTATCTTTTTTTTTTTTTTTTATTGAATCATCGCTGTGTACAATAATTCAATCATGGGGTACAGTGTGCGGGCTTCAGATACAATCGGAGATATTTTCATCAACCTGATTGCAATAACATTCAAGAGACTTTCTCACACCAGTGGTGTATATTTGAATGGTCAGGAGAAAACTTCTAAACACGGATCAAATGTGCAGTTTTATCTTAAGGAGAAAAGCAAACAAGGAGTGTCAATTATAGATGCATTTCGAGGTTGTGATTTAGATATCAAGAAAGGCCTCGCTGAATCATAAACAGCTGAAGGAGAAAAGAGAGCGAGCCTTGTAAATATTTAGTATAAGATATTCTTGGCAGATAGAACAGATGCACCACGTCTCTGAAAGACTAGTGTCTCAGGATTCAATGGTATTTTCTCTTCATGCTGATTTATAAATTGCAACAAATTTTTAATATATGACATAAATATCATTGTATGTTGTCACAAAATAAGATTAAGTAGGTTTCTTTTTCCTGCTTTTTTGTTCCTAACTCATTTTATATGGCATACAAGGCTTTGTTTGTTTTTTATAAAAACAAGTAGTTTTTTTAATAAAAAATATGCTTTTCATGTTTCTTCTATGGTTAAAAAAATAGATTATAAAAAGACATTAAATGGTTGATTTTTTTTTTTTTTGCAGTTTTTTTTTTTTTTTTTGGCCGGGACTGGATTTGAACCCACCACCTCTAGCATATGGGGCTGGCTCTCTACTCCTTTGAGCCACAGGCACTGTCCATGGTTATTGATTTTTTAACTGAACTTTTCAATTTAAGACAATATTGCTAATGTCCTTATGTCAAAGAAGAATGCGTTATCCCTGACAACAGATTTTTGTTCATTTTGTTTTATACATTTGAAAAGTTTATGAAATTTACATTTTTTTTAACTATAACTATAGTGAACTGTAACTATAATTTGTAAAGATTTTTCAGAGAGTAAACATGGAATGGAAAGGAAACAAAAATTCTTGATGATGTGAAAGAAAATTATTGGGAGGCTCTTGGATTGTGTGGTCCTAGAAAATGGTGTGGTGTGGTCATCCTATGTACAATTAAAATCTTTCTGTTTTGTGGGGAATTCTCATATTAAATATTTTAAACTACTCTTCCTCTTGCATTTATTAAAGTCTCTACTTCAGAGACCCCAATTACCCTTGGACGAATTATTTCAGCCAATCCTCCCTATCTATTACCTTCGCCCTAACTACTTCAGTCTCCTTTTTTTCTTCCACCCATATAATCTGTGATTATTGCAAGTCTTTTAAAGTTGGAAACTGTGTTTTAAGAATGTGTTTTGTTCTTTGTAAAGAGCAGCAAAGATGTTTTGGTCTTCAAGTTTAATCTCATCTCTGAGTCTTCTATTATTTAACTAATACATTCTCGTTAAGTGCTTATCGAGTATCTTCCTCTGTTTGGAGTTATATCTTCTTCTACGCTAGATATTTTGTGTCTGTGTGCACTATGGTTTTTCTCATTTTCTGTAGTTTTGGTGCCGCAATTCTATGCCTTTACTTATATTTTACTCACACTTGAGCATTTTAGTCCAGCTTTTCTGTTTCATTTCTTTCCCCACCCCCTGATAACTGTTCGTTGTACCTTCCACAGTTGTACTTCAGAGACTGGGCATTTTGTGTTCTTCCCATAATTCTCTCTGGTTTGAAAGCCTGATGGGCAGAGGGAAGCAGCTTAAAATATCTGAGCTGTGCTCTCATTTCTAGGATTTCCTTGGACGTTTGCAGTGAGAGTTCAATCCACATAGCTGCAGAACAGTCCCATTCCCGCCCTCTGGTGCACATTATTTCACTTGTTTTTCCCATGCTGCTCTTTCTACCACTCCTTAATTAGAAGAGGATTCCCTACGAGTTTTCTCTGGGTAGGTCTGGGAATATTATTGAAAAAATCTCAGAAGCTGGCCTAATCTTTGGCATGGCTTCTTGGAAACAGAAGTGGAAAGAAGAATTTGGCCATGTCACGTGTTTACAGTTGGTTGCAGAAATAGGTTTCTTTTTGTAAGCTACTGTATCAAGCTCATTTAGTCACTGCTAGTGATTTCTGTTGGTTTTGCTAGATTCTGTGCTGTGTTAATTAAACTGCAAGTCTCCCATTTCCCTTATATTCTTTTATACTCTATAGCTTTTTCACTTACATATACACAGACATAAACTCAAACAACACTGATGTACTGTTCAGAAAGTATCTTAACATGGGTAACTATTTAAGCCAAAACATAATAAATTTCTAGGATGGTCTAATTGGCCCAGCTTCGTGTTTATCGTATTTCTTAAGAAAAGATGAATAGAACCTTCTCTAAAGAAGAAAGACAAATGGCAAGCAAACATATGAAAAAATGCTCATTGATCGTCCCTAATTATTAGAGAAATGCAAATCAAAACCACCCTGAGATATCATCTAACCTCAGTGAGAATGGCCCACATCATAAAATCTCAAAACTGCAGAAAGTGGTGTGGATGTGGAGAGAAGGGAACACTTTTATACTGCTGGTGGAACTACAAACTAATACAACCTTTTTGGAAGGAATTATGGAGAATCCTCAAAGAACTCAAGTTAGACCTCCCATTTGATCCTGCAATCCCATTACTGGGCATCTACCCAGAAGAAAAAATAAATCCTTTTACCATAAGGACACTTGCACTAGCCTACACTAGACTATTTATCGCAGCTCAATTTACAATCACTAAAATGTGGAAACAGCCTAAATGCCCACCAATCCAGGAAAGGATTAATAAACTGTGGTATATGTATACCATGGAAAACTATTCAGCCATTAAAAAATGGAGACTTTACATCCTTTGTATGAACCTGGATGGAAGTAGAACACATTCTTCTTAGTAAAACATCACAAGAATGGAGATACAAGAATCCTATGTACTCAATTCTGATATGAAGACAATTAATGACCTAGTACATGGTTGGGGGTGGGGAAGGGAGAGCAGAGAGAGGTAAGGAGGGAGGGGCCTGGGGGAAAGGAAGAGCAGAGAGAGGGAAGAAAGGTGGAGGGAGGAGGGTCATGGTGTGTGACACACCTTTTGGGAGCGGGACACAATTGTAGAGGGACTTTACCTAACAAATGCAATCATTGTAACCTGGTTCTTTGTGCCTTCAGTGAATCCCCAACAATCAAAAAAAGATAAATAAATAAATAAAAATAGCCAGGCACTGTAGCGGGCACCTGTAGTCCCAGCTATTTAGGAGGCCGAGACAAGAGAATTGCTTAAGCCCAAGAGTTTGAGGTTGCTGTGAGCTGTGATGCCATGGCGCTCTACCCAGGACAACATAGTGAGACTCTGTATCAAAAAAAGAAGCCCATTAAAGGAAATCTTAATCTCTGTTAACTGTGTTTTCTAGTTCTAGAATTTCATTAAGCTCTTTTTCAAAGGAAAAAAGAAAACCTTTCTCTTGATATGTACCTTGTTCACTAGACACTCTAACGCAGTGATCATAATTGTTTTATAGCCTGTCTGA
>CAUYRH010123233.1:0-10989 GCA_963574655.1 Perodicticus potto
TTAGATGATATCTCAAGGTAGTTTTGATTTGCATTTCTCTGATGATTAAGGATAATGAGCATTTCTTCATGTGTCTGAAGGCCATGCGCCTGTCATCTTTAGAGAAGTTTCTTTTTAGATCTTTTGCCCATCCTGAGATGGGATCTCTAGTTCTTTTCTTGCAAATACGTTGCCTTCCTTATGTTTTATTTCTGTATTTTCCTTTCATCTGGTGAGCTATCAAATATTCTTTCAATAAATTTCTGGGATTTTTTTGTGTATCCTAATTTCATTTTACATTGTCTATAATAAAAGATTTCAAACTGGTGTTATTGACCTTACTTCGACATATAAATTAGAAAGTGTGTGCAGCTTCAAGTAACAAAGATTGACTAGAGTGGTTAAACTACAGAAGAATTAATTCTATTAATGCAAATTATGCTGAAGTTTGGCACATCAGTGCTGTTAAAGTAGTTCCACAGTCGTAAGGGAACCAGGTTGATCTTGTTCCACAGCACTGAATTCTGATCTAAACTCCCACTCCTTGTTTTTAGTCTATTTTCTGTTGTGATAAGGGAATATCACAGATTGGGGAAGTTATAGAGAGAATATTTCACAGTATTGGAGCCTGGAAAGTCGAAGATAGCAGAACAAAGAATCTTGTGAGAGTGTCCTCTTTGTGTCCTAATGTGGCAGAGCACATCAAATGGTGAGAGTACAAAAGTGGCCTCCTTCAAGTTACTGTGGGTTTTATTTGTTGTTGTTATTTGTTTGTTTGTTTTTGTTTTTTTATGAGCCACTAAAGCCACATAGAGGGGCCAGACATTTAATTTCATCTAATCATAATTACTTCCTACAGGCCCCACCCCAAATATTATTAACATATGAATTTGGAGATTATGTTCCCTACAAATGAAGTATTGAAGGATACATTAAACCCTAACACTCCTCACTTACAAGATGATTGCCAGAACATTGTGAATAATTTCTCTAATATAAGAAGAAAAAGGAATGAAAGAAAAATACAGTGCTTTCAGCGAAGTCAACTTCTTCCACAATGTTTCTTAGTACAAGTCCTTATCTAGTCTAGAATTTGGTCATATGGCAATTCTGACTTGGAAAGAAAGTTGAGAAATATGGCCTTTTTTCCCCCCAGAAATACTTAGCTAAAAGCTAAGATTTCATTACTAAGAAATTTATGTGGAAAATGACAACTTTTTTGGCATTTTCATGAATATCTTTTCCAATTTATTATTTCTTTTAGCTATGGCTAAAATGTTGCTTGTATTTTAGAAGATTCTTTCTCAAACATCCAATTCCAGTTCCCTTTAGTTTTGGAAGTCTAAAGATGGCCTTGACAAAAGAAAGGAAGGAAGGAGGGAACGGATGACAGACAAGCCCCAATTCATATTTTTCTTACTTGGAACAAGTTTTGTGAGAAAGGACAGTTGAAAATGGATTCTGTATTCTTTTCTGTAAATCAATTCTGTCTTATCACGGATGGGTGGGGGGGCAAATAATGTAATGAAGAATAATAAAATACATGTATTTAAAAAAAAAGAAAGAAAGAAAATGGATTCATTGATTGGACACTTGGAAATATTTATTGATGGCACTTTTGGTTATCTTTTTGTGGATTAAAAATGTTGTTTCATCTCACTTTCATTAAACAAAAAGCTATTGGTATATGTATTTTACTATAAGCATTTAGAATTTACTTACTTGACCATACAATTTGATTTCTGCTCTAAGTAATTTGTTTATACTAAAACAACACAATCGTTTTGTAGAAAATTTAAAAACATAGGAAAATGAATCACTATAAATAAAAAAAAAAAAACACCCCCAAATCTTCTGTCTCTGAATTAGTTCCTTTAGTAATGTGAATTAATTCTGGCTGATTTTTTTTACCCTATGCTTGCACATTCACCCTACATCTAAACACATAAATATATACAGATATGTTGATATGCATATTGTCAATGAAACCTTATCTAATATTAATTCCTTAAGCGTGGAAGGGAACCTGACTGGTTTATTTTCAAATTCTCTTACTATTAGTTGCTCGAGCGTACAGACAACAGCCACGAGGAGTTGTTAGTGTGAGTTTTGTCACAGTCTGAATGGAACATTAACTTACTTGGAGCATCAAGAATCACTTTTCTACACTGCTTATACTACAAGATAATCCTGTAGAGACAGTGTTTTAAATTTTTCGTTCTTGGGGAAGCTTCTCTATCTACATCTCATCCTTACCTTTTGACCTACCCGTTATGGTCTGTCTAGAAGATTTTTCATCTTTGGCTTTTTCTTTCCTTTGCCTTTTGAATCTCTTTGCTATGATTTCCCCACTCGAGTTGCCAGTCTTTCACTTTACTATGGGTTCATGCCGAGTTTACTAAAAGCTGTGAGTTTTCAAGGTAGACAGAAGAGAGGAGAAGGAAACTGCTATTCAGGTGCAGCCTGCAAGTGGATTGTTTAAAAAACAGATTTGCACATTTCATTGGGCATAGATCACCAGTTTCTACCTTATCTCCCATGTACTATTACAGTCTAACAGTTGCATTCTAAATAGACACAGATTATAAGTGGTGTCAGATGCATTAAGTAAAGGAGAAACTCATCTAAAAGAAGATAAACAAAGCAAAAAGCCCCATTTATTCTAATGTATATGCGTATGTGTATAAGTTTATATATGTGGTGTGGGTATATATATATATGTATGTATATACATATGTGGTTTAAACAATATCTTACAGACACACAAAACTGTATATGTCCCATTAAATGGGAAAATTAATACAGATAAAAACTAATATACTATGTACACATTATGTTCTTCTCTTCACCAGTATGTAAAATTTGTGCTTTAAGAAGCAAAGAATTTTGGCTGACTTTCAACTGAGTTAAATATACAAGTAATGACTACTAGGCTACAAAAGTACTAATGAAGGCAGTTTGACTATTTCTTTATTTATGTGGATATTAATTTTTTGTATCAGGCAGAAAAAAGAAAAGAAAGTTCAAACCTGAATACTATGCCTATGTTTTTTTCTGTGGTAGTAATACAGAAATTCTATTCAAATTAGAGCTTACAGTCATAAAAAAATTCTAGCAAGTTGTTAATTTAAATATCTTAAGTGCACAATGCATTTAGTTATGTATCTATAAGCACTTCACTCTTTCAAATCATAAAATTTGGATTTCAGCTGAAATCAACTTGTCCAGAAAGTGTATCTTCTCTATTTTTAAAGCACAAATAAAATGTAATTTTTTCTTCTCTATGATTTCATGTAAAATATATAATCTTTTATAGAATATAGGTAAAAGAATATATAAAGTATATATTTAAAATATGAATGGGTGTGTTTTGCATGGAATTATTAAATTCTATTATATTTCTACTTTAAATATTATAATATGAGGAGGAATAAAAAAGTATTACAAAAACTTTCTTGAATTTCTCTATTGGCGTTTTTCATCACGGTTGTGTTTTTAAATTGATAATCAAACTATACAATTAGTATTAATGAAAACAAACTATGTCTGAAAGTTTAAAAATTAATTATGTAAATAAAGTGTTTGTTTTATTTATTCCAAGTATGCCACTTTGTTTCTGTGGGACTTTGAGTGATTCAATTAGGTTAAATGAGACTGTGTGTGAAGAAAATGTGATGCGGAGGTTCAGTAGAGGTTATTTAAGCCTGTAAGTTTACTTTGAAAATCATAAAGCAAAGAGTCTATTTAGTCAGTCAGAAAACACCAGTGAGATTAGTTTTGAGTTTTAAGAATAAAAAAGAGCTCGATATCCCAAATTTATTCACATGCAGTATTTCCTATGAGTGATTAATTTTGACTTTAAGATTACATTCTAGGAGTATATGTATTATGCTTTTGTAAAAGGTGCAATTTCTTTTTCCAAATGACATTATAGTGTACAGTGACCAAAATAACCCTGTTTTTATAAAATATATGCTTTTTTCACATGCAAATGTGAAATATATTTATATATGCATAAGATCATAACCAGATCTTAACCAGAGTTGTTTAATTTCAAAATGAAGCATCGTCTTGAAGGAGGAGTGGGTGTGAATAATCCAAACCACACCAAAAACTTTCTAATAGTTCCTTTTATTTCACTTTTAATTTTGAGACATTTTCTGAGTTTTAAACTTCCCCATCTTTCTTTGAAGTCGAACCAATCTAATATAAATCAGAGACATTTTATTGAGAAATAATGGGTATGGCATTTTTGTGCAAGCACATTAGTTTCCATGGAAACATATAACAAATATTCTTTATGCTATGTCTTTTAACAGAATGTGTTATAAATTATTTTTGAAGTTACTTTGCATGACTTAGTTATTATACTACTAATAGAAATATACCACTGGACTTCACAACTGACAACTAAAGCCTACACGTGTAGGAAATAATAAATCATTTTCCATAAGTGATCTCTCCAACTTACAAAAGTGCCCTTGGTTTTAGATGTTTCCTTTTTTCTTGCATTTCAGCAAGAAAAAATAACTTTTAGTAAGAAAATACTACTCTTTTTTTGTGGCTAACTCCTTAAGGCTGGCTAAGAACGGATTCAGTAGAGTGAGAAATCACCTCATGACTCTTGAACTTTCATAAGCTAAATAAAATTGTTTGTGGTGATCCCTTGAAAACTTCATCTGACACTCAATACTTGTTGAAGTAGAAAAATCACGGCTCAAAATTCTATAATGCTGTAAAGAAGAAATTGGGTCGTATTGGCCAGGGTTAGTGAGGGCATGATTGAAAAGCTGAACAGGAACGTGGTTTGACTCCGGTGAGATCTCGCTAAGCTGTTAGGTCAAAGTTGTGCTGACAAGGAGCTGTACTGATATCCAGACAGGACTTAGAAATTGTGCTCTGGATTTGGCCAGAGAATTTTCTGTAGACAAACTGACTGGAAAGTTTACATTTGGGTGCTTGTAAACACTGCATTGGCATATGCTATTTGATAAAAATACGAGTAGGTTTGGCAAAGTGTATGCCTTTGTAAGTTCCTTATTCTTCTGGGACAATTGCTAATATATTGCAGGAAGACACTATGTACATATGAATGTAGGTATAGGATATGTTCCATATATTTAAGTATGTAAGCTATAATGGGGTAAAACTTTGCAGGAGAAGATGCTGGGATTTATTCTTGATAAGACCATTGAAATATTTAATTAGGGTGCTAATGTGTAAGGCTTTATTTTGGTACACAAAAAACATAACAAGGTCTTGTTGTGTGGTTGTTTTTTCTTCACACATACTGTATATAACTGAGATTCTTTTACCAGCAGACACCAGTAGGTATTAGGTGAAAAAACAGTTCTTCAATTAAATTACTATTATTTTATTGATTACATACACACAAACACATCTACACAAACATGTTTAGGTCAATAAGTCTTAATGATTATCTACCTTAAGGTGGCCACTATCACGGTCAACATAGTCAACGTTTCTGTCCCCTCAGAAAGTTTCCTTTGACTTTTTTGATTAGTCCCTCTATCTTTAGTTCTAGCCAAGAACACACCTGATATTATTTTTAGCTTTAACAGTTATGTCTTTGATATATTTAACTTTTTCCACAGTGTGAGGTAAGGGTTGAAGATAACTTTAACATTTTATACAGAATCATCTTTTGAAAAGACCATGCTTTTTCTGCTAACTGACCTTGGCATCTGTGTCAAAAAAGTAGATTTTATACATGTGTATCTGTGTATGGACTCTATTTGGCCTCATTGACCCAACTGACTATCTTCGTGATAGTTCCGACTCTTCTATTGCTGTATCTTTCCCCTCGAATGTGAAATCCAATATTTTTGGAATTCCAGCTTTATTCTATATTTTCAAAAGGAAAGTAAGTTTTGTAAGAGTGGACTATACAAATTATAGTTTCTAATTAAAGGAGAAATTTACAGAACTTTTAATATGGCAGTATAATTTGTAATTCTTCAAGAGAAAATATTCAATAAAAACATCTCCCCAAATTATTTTTCTACAGAAGTCATACTCCTCTCCAGAATGCATGGCAAACTTATCTGCTACAGATACACTTTGAAAGGTAGAAACTCTTTAGGGGCACACATGGAAACACAGGACAAACAATGCACTACTGTTATTTTTTTAATTCTTTATTTATTAAATTATAGCTGTGTACATTAATGCATTTATGGGGTGCAACTGCTGATTCGATATACAATATGGAATGCTTAAATCTAACTGATTAACATAACCATCTTCTCGCTTACTTAACTCATTTTGAGATGCAATAGAACCTGGGCCAGTAATATTATTTGCATATTTAACACAAGCAAATCCAACTACTACGGTCTGGTAAAAAGAACAGAAAAATAATGTTTGAAGGAACAAACAAATTTAAATATTGCTCTAGATTTTCTCTTGTAGTGAGTGAACCTCACAAGTAAACAGAAGCTGAGAGGCATCTGTTCCTACGTGAAGAATTAAACTATGTTGAACTTACTATGATACAATATGTTTGTTTGTGAACTTTATGGATGACTAAAAGGATTATAGATAATTTCAAGTATATGTGAATGTGTTCTGCATTCTAACTTCAGCATCTGCAGTCATATAAAAAGCAACTCGTCTCTAATGCCCCATTAATCTCTTCATTAGGTGGGAACCTGGAACCTTGTGCTCTGAAATATTTTGTGATAAAGACAAGGTGGACAGAGAGCAAAAAGTTCCTCCTGGTAGTAGAAAAGCAGCAAACTGGTGCTGAAGGCCCTGTCATGGTTTGAAATACTTTCAGGAATTAAAGGCAATACAACTCAAAGTCACTAAGAGTTTCTTTTATGTTTTCCCCCAAGAAGTACTATAGTTTTAGGTTTTACATTTATATCTATGATTAATTTTAAGTAAATTTTGTATATGCTCTGAGGTATAAGTTGCAATTTACTGCTTTCTGTATAGATACCTAATAGGTGAAATGAGTATTCTTTCTCTATTCTATTGCCTCTGAATCTTGGTCTGAAATAGATTTTTCCTTTGTACATATATGCTTACGTATAGGTTTCCATTTTGTTTCCTTGACCTATGTGTTGATTTTTATCTGTAACCCAACTACCATCAATTTTAAAATATCATTTGAAATAATGTAGTATAAGACCTCCCAGTTTATTTATTTTTCAGATTTTTAAAAACTGTTTCAAGTACTTTATGCTTCCCCTTACATTTTCAAATCAGTTTTTACCTTTTTATGAACATTTATTTTTATAGTTTGGTGGGAGAATTGAAACCCAACACATGGAAACAGTGTTACCTACAATTTACTTAGGTCTTATTAACATAGCCCACCAATGTAGCTTTCAACATTTGGAACTGCCAGATATTTTGCTAGAATTGTACATAAGTGTTCATGTTTTGGTGCTAGTGCACAGAATACCATTTATTTAAAAACTGCCGCTTCCAATTTCTAGTGACAATCTATGGAAATACAATCAATATTTTAAAATTAATCTTGTATCTTAAAATCTTACTAAATTAACTTATTATAAGTAGCAGGTTTTTTTATATCTGATTATTATGGGGTCCAAATATTTTAGGTTATGGATCATTTTTATAATTCTTGGGTTATGGTCATTTTTTAATACTTGGGTCATTTTTGTAATACTTGGGTTATGGTCTTAAGTGTGCCCATCACCTGGATAGTGTTGATCCTATCTGTACCCAACCCTTCTTACCTCCCATTCCCTGCTTGAGTTTTACTTCCCTCTAAGCACACGAGTGTTCTTCACTTACTTCAATTTAATAGTGAGAAGATGCAGTGTTTATTTTTCTATTCTTTAGATACTTCACAAGGGGTAAGAATCTTCAGTTTCATCCAAATTCTTAGAAAAGGCATTGTCATCCTTCTTCGTGGCTGAGTAATATTCCACAGTGGACATATACTACATTTTGGTATTCCACTCATGAACTGACGGACACTTAGGTTGATTCCACATTTTTGTATTTGTGAATTGTGCTGAAATAAACATTCAAGTACAGGTGAATTTGATGAAATGAATTATTTTCTTTTGGGTAAATACCCAATAGTGGAATTGTTTAATCAAATGGTAAGTCTACTTTTAGTTCATTGAGAAATCTCTATACTGTTATCTGTAGAAGTTGTACTGGTTTTCAGCCCTACCAACATAAGTATTTCTTTCTCTCTGCATCTTATGGCAGCATATGTTGTTTTAGGACTTTTAAAACAAAAGCCATTTTAACTAGGGTAAGGTACTATCTCATTGTGGTTTTAGTTTATATTTCCCCAATGATTAATGATGAGCATTTCTTCATATGTTTGTTATTTGTTGATCTTCTTCTGAAAAGTTTTTGTTCATGCCTTTGCCCACTTTTTAATGGGATTGCTTGATTTTTTCTTAGTGATTTATTTGAGTTCGTTGTAGATTCTTGTTGTTAGCCCTTCATCAGATATATAAATTGCAAATACTTTCTCCCATTCTATAGGTTGCCAGTTGATGTGTTCTTTAGTTCCTTGCTTCTACAGAAGGTTTTTAATTTGTTCAAGTCTCATTCATTAATTTTTGTTGTTTCCATGATTGCCATGGAAGTATTCTTCATAAATTCTTTACCTAGGTCAATATCTAAAGGATATTTAGATTCTTAAGGTTTTGTTCTTTGAATTTAAGTCATTTATGAATCTTCAATTAATTTTGGTGAATGGTGAGAGATATTGAACTTGTTTCATTCTTCTTCCTCGTGCTACCCAATTTTTCCAGCACTGTTTATTGAATAGTGTATATTTTTGTCTGCTTTATTAAAGATCAGTGGCTATATGTGTATGATTTTATATCTTGGTTTACCATTCTTGTTCATTGGTTTATGACTCTATTTTTTACCAATATCATGCTATTTTCATTACAATAGCTTTGTAGTAGAGTCTGGAGTCTAATATGTGAGCCTTCAGATTTGATGCTTTTACTTAAGATTGCCTCAGTTATTTTGGCTCTGTTCTAGTTCCCTACAAACTGTAGAATTCATGTTTTAGGTCAGTGAAATATAGCATTGATATTTAGACGGACATTGCATTGACTCTCTAAATACTTTGGGTAGTGTGGACATTTCAACAATGCTGATTCTACCTATCTGTAAACATCATATGGTTTTCCATTCATTTGTATCTCCACAATTTTTTTTCTGAGTGTTTCATATTTCTCTTTGTGAAGATCTTTCACCTCCTTGGTTAAGTAAATTACTATGTATTTTATTTTCTTTGAGGCTACTATGAATGGTGTTGAGTTTTTGATTTGGTACTCAACTTGACTGTTATTGAATAGGAATAGTAATGATTTGTGCAAATTGATTTTATGTCCTGAGATTTTTCTGAATTTTTTTATATTAAATCTAGGAGTCTCTTACTTTAATCTTTGGTGTTTTCTAGGCATAAGATCATGTCATTAGCAAAAAGCAATAGTTTGAATTCTTCTTTCACAATTTGGGTACCCTTAATTTCTTTCTCTTATTTGATTGTTCTGGATAGAACTTCCAGGACAATGTTGAAAAGAAGTGATGACACCTGGCACCCATATATTGTTCCATTTCTTAGTGGCAATGTTTTAAACTATTTAGTATTTGGTATGATTTTGCTGTGAGTTTTTCATATATTGCTTTCATAATTATAGATATGTTTCTTCTATATCTAGTGTGTTGAGGGTTATTATCATGTTTGGGTGCTGAATTTTGTAGAGTGCTTTTTCTTCACTTATTAAGATGATCATATAATCTATATTTTTGCTTCTATTTATGTGATAAATCACATTTCCTGATTTATGTATGTTGAACCTTCCTTGAATCTCTGGGATGAAGCTCATTTGGTCATGGTGAATTATTTTTTTAAGTTCTGTGGAATTTGGTTTGATAGTATTTTATTGATAATTTTTGTGTTCATATTCATAGGGCATAGTGGTCTGTAGTTCTCTTGTTTGGAATGTCCTTTCCTCGCTTTAAACTCATGGTGATCTTGGCCTCCTAGAATGAGTTGAGGTGGATTCCCTATTTAACAATATTATGCTGTAATTTTGACAGTATTCATACTAACTCTTCTTTGTAGGTCTGATGATACCCGGCTATGAATCCTTCTGATATGGGGCTTTTTTGTTGGAAGATTTTTTATGGCTCTTTAATCTCATTGCTTATTACTGGTCTATTCAGGATGTCTTATTTCTTTTTAACTGAGGCTTGTGAGGTTGTATGATTCCAGGAATTTATGCATTTCCTCTATGTTTTCAAGTTTATTCACAGAGAGATTTTGTAGCTTTCACAGATGATACCATGTATTTTGCATTTCTGCGGTATCAGTTATAATATCTGAGGAATGACTGGCCATTCTACAAAAAAAAAAAAAAAAGCGGGGAGGTTCCATCTCACAGGCCACGTGGCCCAGACACAGTAGGCTCTATAAAGCAACCTAGAATAATTTAAGGCTAATTATCATGTCATTAAAGTGATGCAGTGTTGATGTCTGAAGCAGGAGGAAGGCCCACTCAGACACTATAAAACAAGACCTCAGACCATAACCAGGGTCCTTTGTTATGACTGGGGGCCTGTTCATCATCTGTGGCAAATGTATTTTGTTCTTGCTCTATAAACCTATCTGGCTCTTCCTCAATAAACTTTGTTTCCATGCTTGCCTTGCTTTCAGTATATCTGGTCCCTCAGTGGCCAAGAGCACACAAACAAACGAAACCACCCCACCACCTGACACAAGCATATGGTTTGCTGATTGATATTGTTCTGGATTTGTTTAAAGTAAACTTATACCTGTTTATACTTTTTATAAATTTTTAACTATAATGTACAAAATTCATCATTAAATACACCATGGAATACTATGCAGCCTTAAAGAAAGATGGAGACTTTACCTCTTTCATGTTTACATGGATGGAGCTGGAACATATTCTTCTTAGCAAAGTATCTCAAGAATGGAAGAAAAAGTATCCAATGTACTCAGCCCTAATA
>CAUYRH010123237.1:0-11393 GCA_963574655.1 Perodicticus potto
CCAATGAAGACCCGGGCCCCTGAGACCGACATAGTATTGACCAATCAGATTTGCACGTGGAGCAGATAGCAAGGCGCCAGTGTCTTCCGCACAGGTCCGGCCCTTTGGCAAGCCGGTTTCTCCATTTGCCACAGCATCAGCGCCGCCAGGGGCAAGGCAGCGGTTGTAGAGCTGCCTTGTCCTGCATCAAGATCATGTAGCTTAAACAGTTTAGAGAAAACTACCAGTAACACTATAAAAAGCAGATTGAAAAATTCCAGAGCAGACTCCAGTGTTGCTCACCACGCAGATGTGGCTTGTTTAGAGGATTCTGCTCTTTAGGAAGTGTGTGCACATGCCCGCGTGCACACAGTGCACTGAACTGCAATATTGCAGTGTCCAGCACTTGATGCCTCGATTGTGCTGCAATTTCCAAGGGCTTAGTTTGGGGTTAATCATTTAGTGGGTTAATCTTGCATTTTCAAAAATGCCATTTGTTTCCTCAGGACAAAACTCTCAACTCAGAGTTACTTATGGACTAATTTATCCTCCTGAAGATCCTGGTGGGTCAAACAAACAAAAAATAATGCCAGCTATTTTCCATGAGGGTGTTAACATTGCATAATTACCTCCTGTAGGCTAAAGCTGAAGTAAAGTTTTCAGGGATGGTCTCCCTAAATCCCAATATGGTCTAGGACAGGCGTCCTCAAACTTTTTAAACAGGGGGCCAATTCGCTGTCTCTCAGACCATTGGAGGGCCGGACTATTGTTTAAAAAAAAAAACTATGAACAAATTCCTATGTACACTGCACATATCTTATTTTGAAGTCAAAAACAAAACGGGACCAAATACAATTCACACCAACTCATGTGGCCCACGGGCCGTAGTTTGAGGACCCCTGGCCTAGGATATCTGAGTTTTACTTCTAATAATCAAGGTAACACTGTTTTATAGGGTCTTAGGTATGGAAGGGATTTTGAGCACCCATTTATTGATGTAGAATTGAATCCTTTTTCTTTTCTTTTTTTTTTGCAGTTTTTGGCCGGGATTGGGTTTGAACCCGCCACCCTCAGAATATGGGGCCAGCGCCCTACTCGCTGAGCCACAGGCGCTGCCCCTGAATCCTTTTTCAATTGGGTCTTTTGTATGTATGTGAGACAGATGATAATCTGTACCCCATTTGACAATGCTTTTGGAGAATGAGCAGGAGTAAATAAATTTAAAGTGGAGGATAAGAAATTTAAGTTGGGTCTTGGCTCAAACGGCTAAGGCACCAGCCACATACACCTGAGCTGGTGGGTTCAAATCCGGCCCCGGGCCGCCAAACAACAATGATGGCTGCAACCAAAAAATAGCTGGGCGTTGTGGCGGGCGTCTGTAGTCCCAGCTACTTGGGAGGTGGAGGCAGGAGAATTGCATGAGCCCAGGATTTGGAGGTTGCTGTGAGCTGTAATGCTACGGCGCTCAACCCAGAGCAATAGCTTGAGGCTCTGTCTCAAAAGAAAAAAAAAAAAGACATTTAAGTTGGATACAAGGAAGTAGTTGTTGACAGAATAAACAAAACAAATTTTGTGGGTGCGTACTTGTGGATGAAGTTTGTGAAAGCATATACACAATCATAATTTTTGCATTTTATTTTCCTTCTCATTCCAATTAACTCGATTCTTATTTATTTTTACTGGAATTCTTGTTTATTTTGACTGGAAAGGGAACATCCTGGTGAATAGTGGCCTGACCAGAGTGAATGTAACTTGGTCCAGTGATTGGGATGGGCCCTTAGCATTGTCAGACATGGTTCAAATGCAAGAAAGTTGACTCACAGTAGGCAAATCACAAGAGACAGGAGTACAAAGGAAATGCCAGTGTGTTACATTCTAAGGGGAAATACTTTTTTTGGGCAAGCAGAATAATCCTATCTTCCACCCAAGGTACCCCTGCCCCAAATCTAAACCAAATGTAGTGGGAAATATTGGTCGTCATTCTGGCATCCATCCCCTCCTTTTCTATCCCTAACTAGGTTTTGATTATGTTTAGGTGTCATCCACTCCTACACATAGTCCACGTGCTTTTAGGGGAAGCTAGTTGACCCCTGACCTTGGAGTCCTGATTAGTCATTTAAGCCAGTCTGTCTTAGTTTGTACATAGTCTGACCCATATCAGCTTGGTCTGATGACAAACAAGAACTTCTCTGAAAGTGTTTGGAAATGTAACTTTCTTGTTAAGAACAGCTACAGGAAATCAGTCTTTCATTGGGTGTGAATGAATAGCCATTAGCCCTTGCTGCTATATGGGACACCCTACAGCCATGAGGAGAATTAGCCTTAGAATGAGGCTGACAGTGTTGGTATCAGAACAACAGAAATAACCTGTGTTCTTGTTGATAGCCTTAACCAACTAACCCTAAAGTCCATGCCATAGCTGGGCTTTAGTTTTTGGTCAACAAGACATTTTATTATCATTGAGGATAGTTTGAGCTGAGTTTTCCACTTTATGCAGCTTAAAGAACTGATACAGAGTTGTTACTAGGAATAGAGCAGAGTAGAGCATATTTAGTAACAAACCTTGGAATTGGAGGTATGGAAGAGGTAAGTCAGAGGGAAGCTTGAGTTTTCTGTCATTTTCATGCCAGAGTAAAACATTTGTCATTAACCAATTTAATAATATACCTGCCAAAACTGTAACATTATAAAGGATTCAGTAGAAGAAGTTCAGGCTACTGAAACTTCTTACATTTTCAGGTAAGGTCTTACAAGTATGATAATGTCCAGCTCAGATGTTGCCATTTGAAGACAGTAGGATTTTATTTAGAGAGAGCTGTGGGATGCCAGAGTGGTTGACACTGGACCTCCTTTAACTGCCAGAATATGAATTCCTATTTCCCTGTCCAGAAATATATCATATATCCATAGATTGATGATCATTGGTGGTATTTTCCCAAAGGAAGGTTCTGTAACAGCTTCTCTGCTTTATCAGCCAAAGTATATTCCATACACTCAAGACAGATTTTGCTAGATCACTAGGAACTACATACTGACTCAAGAGAGAGGACTCGGTGTCAAGCAGGGATCTTGGACTTGGAGCTAGGTATAGCAACTGGGAAGACTTTCGGTTGCTCCTTTTAGGAATGGCCTAAAGGAGAGAGACTTTCTGTGTGTTCTGTTTCCAACAAATGTTTACTATTATACTTCTGATACCTCATTGGCCAAAATTTGGACTGGGCTTTCCCTTAAATCAATCAATCTTATCTGGAGTTGAAGCTAGCTCATTAGCCTCCTCCAAATCTACTCATTGAAAGAGAGTTCCAATGGATGTTGGAGAGTTGGCCACAGCGTGCACTTCATGGATATAGTAGGCAAGAGTTATTTGTTAAGCATAACATGGGGGGCCGACATTCCATGTCTGACACACAGGGAACAATTGTACTTTTCCTCCAGATTCTTAAGGGCACCTGACTCTTGCTACCTCTCCATATCACTTTTTAGACCTGGATTCTAAAGTGGCACATAATGCAGTAAGAATCTAATTATATGATATTAGGAATTCTTTTTTTTTTTTGAGACAGAGCCTCAAGCTGTCACCCTGGATAGAGTGCTGTGGCATCACAGCTCACAGCAACCTCCAATTCCTGGGCTCAAGTGAGTCTTCTGACTCCCCCTCCCAAGTAGCTGGGACTACAGGCGCCCGCCACAACGCCCGGCTATTTTTTGGTTGCAGCCGTCCTTGTTCTTTGGTGGGCCCGGGCTGGATTCGAACCCACCAGCTCAGGTATATGTGGCTGGTGCCTTAGCCCGTTGAGCCACAGGTGCTGAGCCGATATTAGGGATTCTTAAACTGGCCATGTTGAATAAGGCATTTTCAAGATATTGATAGGTCTTATGGGCAAAAAGCATTCTGTTTCTGATAATTTTTGAAAAATCTGACTTAAACCAAACTTGATCAAACATGTTTGAATCAGTCAAACATGATTCCCGATGATATATCTCGTCTCTGAATATGCAGGCCACTCCTCACATTAAGACTCCATCCCTCTCTACCTCTCTAGTCTTTTTTTTTTTGAGACAGAGCCTCAAGCTGTCACCCTGGATAGAGTGCTGTGGCATCACAGCTCACAGCAACCTCCAATTCCTGGGCTCAAGTGAGTCTCCTGCCTTCCCCTCCCAAGTAGCTGGGACTACAGGCGCCCACCACAATGCCCGGCTATTTTTTGGTTGCAGCCGTCATTGTTGTTTGGCGGGCCCGGGCTGGATTCGAACCCACCAGCTCAGGTGTACGCAGCTGGTGCCTTAGCCCGTTGAGCCACAGGCGCCGAGCCTCTACCTCTCTAGTCTTGTCTATCTTTGGCGGCTTGCTTGGATGAATATAATGTGGCAGAGTGATGTTGTCACATTTCCAAGCCCAGGCCTTAATAGGAATAGCTCTGGGCGGCGCCTGTGCCTCAAGTAGGGAGCCGGCACCATATACCGAAGGTGTTGGGTTCAAACCCGGCCTTGACCGAATTGCAAAACAGAAAAATAGCCGGGCGTTGTGGCGGGCGCCTGTAGTCTCAGCTATGCAGGAGGCTGAGGCAAGAGAATCACCTAAGCCCAGGAGTTGGAGGTTGCTGTGAGCTGTGTGACGCCATGGCACTCTACCGAGGGTGAGATAAAGTGAGACTCTGTCTCTACGAAAAGAAAAAAAAAGAGGAATAGGTCTGAAAGTCAGCTGCCATATAAGAAGTATGACTACTCTGAGGTCACCATATTATGAGAAACTCGTGCTAGCCATGGAGAGGCCACAGGGAGGAGCACTGGAGAAGCTATGTGAGTGACACCATTTTGGACTTTCCAGCCAGGCAAAAGCTAAATGTGGATAAATACAGCTAGAATGTTTTTTAGACAGAGCCTCAAGCTGTCACCCTAGATAGAGTGCTGTGGCAACACAGCTCACAGCAACCTCCAATTCCTGGGCTCAAGTGAGTCTCCTGCCTCTGCCTCCCAAGTAACTGGGATCACAGGCGCCCGCCACAACGCCCGGCCATTTTTTGGTTGCAGCCGTCATTGTTGTCTGGAGGGCCGGGCTGGATTCGAACCGCCAGCTCAGGTGTACGTGGCTGGCGCCCTAGCCTGTTGAGCCACAGGGCCACAGGCGCCGAGCCACAGCCAGAATTCTTGACCTGTAAAATCACAATATAGAATAGAACATTATTTATTTATTTATTTTTGCAGGTTTTGGCCAACTGGGACCATAGGCGCCCGCCACAACGCCCGGCCATTTTTTGGTTGCAGCCGTCATTGTTGTCTGGAGGGCCGGGCTGGATTCGAACCCGCCAGCTCAGGTGTACATGGCTGGCGCCCTAGCCTGTTGAGCCACAGGGCCACAGGCGCCGAGCCACAGCCAGAATTCTTGACCTGTAAAATCACAATATAGAATAGAACATTATTTATTTATTTATTTTTGCAGGTTTTGGCCAGGGCTGGGTTTGAACCCGTCACCTCCGCCATATGGGGCCGTTGCCCTACTCCTTTAAGCCACAGGGGCTGCCCAGAATAGAACATTATTTTAAGCTACTAAGTTTTAGGGTAGTTTATTATGCAGCAATAGATAACTGAAACAGTTTAACATATTTCTTTACTACAGAACTTTTTGGAGCCTTTAATATGTACATGTAATACGTACGTAGTCTTTGAGCTTATCTGAATATGATAAGATGATTGGCAGTTGGAAATTCCTTCTTCTGTTAACAACCATAAGTGTATGTTACACAGGTCAAAGGAGGGAAAGAGTATAATAGATGGGGGCTTGATACTCCATGGCCAGCAGAATTGCTAGGGAATACGTTCCTGGACACTAGGCATCACCAGTGGAGGTAAAGATACTTGGGCAGATAAAATTCTAGGGGTTGAAAGTCTTCCAGCCAGGCAGATAAAGGAGAGTGTGTAGAGAAAGTTTAGCAAATGATATGTAAGAGGAAGAACAACTAGTCAGCCCCAGGGAAAGGTCCAGCACAGTGTCCTTGTACGTGAGATTGGACTGATACAGCTATAAGGCAGAGACAGGATTCTTCTCTAGCACCTTCGGAGGAGCACGGCCCTGCTGACAACTCGATGTTAGACTTCTAGACTCTAGAATTGTGAGAAAATCAATTTCTGTTGTTTTAAGCCACCCAGTTGTGGTATCTTATGGCAGTCCCAGTAAACCAGTACAGCCAAGTGCAGAGACTTTAAATGTGCTTGGTCCCTTGCATTAGTGCCATTTGCTGTGACAAGAACGTACTCTGGGGAGATGCTGGTCTCAGGATAAGGGGACTTGTGAAGTATATCTGAACCCCACCCACGGTAGGGAGAAAAGCCCAGCTAATCTCAGGTGACCTCAGCAGAGCCATAGCCAACCCACAGATTGGGAACAAGAAACAAATGCATGTGGTTATGTTGTGTTTTTGCTTGTTCCTTACACAGAATTATTGTAGGAATAGCTGACTAGTGTAGTAACAGATAGGGAATAAGAGAAGGAGAAGCAGTAGTTTCTTAGAACCTTAAAACGTTCCAGATCACCTTATTCATTATCTTTTGAAATAGATGCAGCCCAAATGTATTGGGACAGTGGTGGGATGAGGTAAGGTTCTATTTTAGAAAGTATTTTCTCCTTTCACTAAATGAAAATGAAACCTACCTGGGACTCACCCATCCAATTTTCTGGATACTCATTTGGATGAACAGAGGAAATGGAATAATACAGTGGAAGAAGGGAAAACCAGGGAGGCTCCCGAGCTGTTTCTTTCTTTGCTAAAGGAGCCAGCAACCCAAACAAGAAGAAGTTGACTTTAGAAATGACATATAGCTAGGTAGGTTTTGAAAAAATTAAAAATAGAAAAGGATTTCCACTGTCTCTACCTTGTGATGGTTTAAAAATGAGAACCAATTTGCAAAGATGTGGGCAGTAGAAGAAAGAACAGTGGAGGCTCATTGCGTACATTTGCCTGGGGCAACTCATTAAAAAACACCGACCGAAGTACTGAAACCCCTATAATTTCTACTGCCTCCCATCATTACCACTTTCTCCGCTTCAGAGGGAAGGTCAGTTTATTCTTCAAAAAAGCCCACTCTGAAATGTATTTGTTCCCAAAGCCTCCCCCCACTTTTTCTTGTAGAAACATTGGAATCATTCGTTTGCTTTTGGATGGGAGTGCATCAATACCTCTCCTTAGCTTTAAGGCAGGAGATTGAAGATTGACATTGCACCTCTATTTCTGTCTTTGTCTTCCTTCTAGTCAACAATATACCATTACAGATGAGGTAAGACACCATGTGTTCATTCTCTGGGTGCATTTAAAATGTGGATTCAGCAAGTTCACGTCTTCTCTTTGTTTTGACAATGGAGAAGGGAAAGCTGCTTTGATCTTTGAAGATTATGGCTATAAATAATGCCTATTCAAATATTGGCTCAAGATTAAAACAGTGATTGCTTTTGAGTTGTTTTTAGATTCTTTCAGTTCCAAAGCCCTCTTTCCTCCTTTGGGTGTGTTAGATGCCGATCAAGTTCAAATTTCTACATGATATCTATGTATCCAAAGTACATTTGACAAACGTTGGAATATGTGTCAGGTAAATATGTTTTAGGATTTTGTCTTATCATAAAAGTAATGCATGCTTATAATAAAGTAGTACTTGATGCCAAAAAAAATAAGGAAAAAAATTAAAAATTTGTAAATTCACTTAGAAACACTCTTAGACTCTGTATCTATGTATATTTGTATAAATATGTGTAAGTGTAAATCATATATCTGTCTATAAATTTTCCTTATAAATTTGTCATGATACTTGTTATACAGTTTTGAATTTCCTTTTTTAATAAGCCATCATCCTTTGAACTAGGTACTTAATTTGGTATATCTGTTATGTTCATGGTGAGATTTGTTCTTTTTCCTGTTGGCCCTCTGCTTAGGGAGTTTTTGTAGTCCTCTTTTACTCCATCTAAATAGCTTGTGGAGAAGTATGCTCTTTCTGCAGAGTATAATGAATCCAACTCCCCAGTTTTAAATTTAACTCTGAGACTGATAGGCATTTGACCATAAAGTTAAGTGCTAGGTAATCAGCCTTCCCACATGTATTAATCCCCTTTCACATGCAGAACATAATGCTAATTGTTTTAGAGATTCTTGTGGATGTAGAAAGACATCAGGCATGGAGTGACTAGCAGTTCATAAAACAAGTTGCTGAGAAGAACATGGGTGCCAGTGTAGCCTGGCACTGGCTGGTTCTTGGGGAAGTGAAAAGTGGATTGGCTAAACGTCAAGGTTCCCACTTGGAACAAGAAAGGCTATACTCAGAGGCTCAGGCAGGAAAAGTCTTTGTAAGTGTAGGAATGGCAAGTAGCGGGGCTTGGCAATGGCAGGGGAGCCACGCAGGGGAGAGTAGACTGGAGGCTGATGTGTTTGCAGGCCCCGGACACCGAGCAGACAAGCCTGCATTTGACAACACCAATGGAAAGAACCTGAGTAGGTTTCCCAGCCAGGGCAGTAATAGAAAGATGCAGACATTCAAACCAGATGATTTTATTGCCTGTGTCTGTCTGTCTGTAGTTCCCATTGTCTAGTGTGATGCCTCTAAGAGCGTGCCTGCTAGGCTTCCGCTCCATCGGAGTCTGGCCATCTAAGTTGTGTACAGCTTGTGCAGCTACTGTCGCATCCAGTCCCACTGGAGAGGTCTGAGGTGGGCCAATTCTGGCCCCTTGAAATAACGAGTTCCTGCTGCTTTCTGTGTACAGAACCAAAAGGAGCAATTTATCGGCATTGTAGGTAATGCCCTGATACTGCCAACAGGAAGTATTTAAACTAACTGGATTGTAGGCAAGGACAAGGGGGATTATTAACCCAATTGGAGAAGAGAGCACTTGTCTACTCCCGAAAATTAGCACACATATATGCTCTCAGACATTGCTGGCAGGGATGCAAAATGGTACCCATGAAGGAGAATTTCATAATTTCAAAATTGCATATGCCTTTACAAAATTACCCTTTGAGTGACTAATCCCATTTTTAGGAATCTACCCTAATGATATAATGGCAAAAAATATAGAAAGACACACATGCAAGGCCATTATTATTATTGCTATTATTATTTTGAGATGGAGATTCTCGCAGTTGCCCTGGGTAGAGTGCTGTGGCGTCATCATTCACAGCAACTTCACACTTTTGGGCTTGAGTGATCCTCTTGCCTCAGCCACCCGAGTAGCTGGGACTCTAGGTGCCCACCACAATGCCTGGCTAGTTTTTAGTAAAGATGGGGTCTCTTTCTTTCTCAGGCTGTTCTCAAACTCCTGAGCTCAAGCAATCCAGCCTCTGCCTCCGGGGAGTTCTAGGATTACAGACATGAGCCCCATGCCCAGCCTACAAGGTTATTCATTACAATACATTGTAGCAAGTGATTGGAAACAACCCAAATGTCATCAATAGGAAACTGAAAAGCTGTCAGATATCTGCACAAATGAATTCTATGTAATTATAAAAAGGAATGAGTTTCAGCTCTACATACTGCTAAGGAGTGGTTCTAGCATATAGTATGGGCAAAAGCAAGTTGGAAAAAGTATTTATAATATGCTATTATTTATTCTAAGATGAGGGTATGAATGTATATGTTCATATATGTACGTGTATACGTATATAATATATATTTGTTTATATTAAACGAGGGATAAACCTACAGTTAAAATGTTTTTTTAAAGGTCACCAACAGAGAGGGTGACAGGAAATAAGAAAATAAGATGAATAGAAACAGATAGAAGTGGGACTTCTGGATATATCTTGTTCTGTAGATTTGAATTTGGAAACACACAATTATTTTACATAATTCTTTTACAAAATTTAATTTAAAAAGCAATCCCTAAAAATAAAAAAGCAATATGAAACAGATGAAACAAGCTATGTAATAAGTTTTTGGCTTAACCACACAGAGAGGAACTGTTCCATATGATTTCAATTAAACAGAGTAACTTTACATTCCTAGAGGGATTATGTGCTAAGGACAGAAAGAACTGTAAAAATATCTTGGTAATGTTAGTGTAATAATTCTGGCATTCTTGTATGTGCAATGTAGAAAAAAAGCAAATAACTATGTTGTTGCTGGGAATTCGCATTTTGTGCTTGGAAAAAAAGGAGATACAGGGTTAATATTGATGAGATTAAGTAAAAATCTTCTGTTTCTGAATGTGAAATGAAAGTATCATAAGATTATGTTGTTTCATCTTTTAAAATTTTTTTTATTGTTTGTGATTCATTGAGGGTACAAAGAATTAGGTTACACTGATTGCATTTGTTAGGTAAAGTTCCTCTTATAATTGTGTGTTTCATCTTTAAAAATTTTATTTTCTAGTTTTCAACACTGAAAAGATCTGAAAACAATGACCACCCCAATAGCAATGAACATCCCTGGTGTCCAAGTTGTGATCTTTAAGTATCATTTTCCATTAAAAAAAAACAACAAAAAAACCCTGGACTCCTTGTAAAATAATGAGTATCAGAGCTGGGGTGGAAAAATATGCAAGATCAGCCCAGAACATCTTGTTATTTTCAGAAGGAAAAAAGCTTTGAAGGACTGCTGTGTGCTTCTCAAAAGGACATAAGAGCCACTTGAAGAATAGCAATTTAATTATCAGTAAGAATAGCAGTTACAATGGCTTGAAATATTTGTATATGTCTCTTCACCCGTTTTTTTTTTTTTTTTGGTAGAGATAGGGTCTCACTTTATCGCCCTCAGTAGAGTGCTGTGTTGTCACAGCTCACAGCATCCTCCACCTCCTGGGCTTAGGTGATTCTCTTGCCTCAGCCTCCCTAGTAGCTGGGACTACAGGCGCCCGCCACAACGCCTGGCTATTTTTTTTGTTGTTGTTGTTGCACTTTGGGCAGGACCAGGTTCAAACCCGCCACCCTCAGTATATGGGGCCAGTGCCCAATTCACCCATTAATTCTGATTTAAAAATAAAGCTCAGTAGTTACCTTTGAATCTTGTTTGGATGTATTAGAGGATCAACAGATATTTTGAAAACTAGAATACAAATGGAAAAAAAGTCTTAGCGTTTATCCTTTTCTACATAAAAATTACATTGATTTGTGGAAGTTCCTCCTTAAAGATGTATATTAACTAGCAAATGAAGAAGGAATGACAGAATTATAACACTTCGATCTTGCAGCCTCTAATAAAATACTGGATCTAGACAATGATCATCGGTGACTGATTGCATCACAAAAAGAGAGCAAGTCAGACTTTTTTTTGGCCTTTTCATGGATATAGCACTGCCTATTAAAGATTATTACTAAAAGTCACCATCTTTCTTTAAGGCTGCATAATATTCCATGGTATACATGTACCACAGTTTATTAATCCATTCGTGTGTCGATGGGCTCTTGGGCTTCTTCCATGACTTAGCGATTATGAATTGG